>OVAV01000234.1:0-15397 GCA_900406375.1 Iberis amara | reverse complement strand
TTGTGAAGCTGATAAATGAAGAAGAAGAATGGCCCTCCTTGACATCGGAATGGAACGAATTTGAGCACCTTAAAGATTTGTTCACAAATTTAATATTGCTTTTATTGCACGAAATCTCAATGTACGAGCGGACATACTTGCTAAAGGAGCCCGCTCCCAAAGCTCTTTATTTTCCCATGTAAACATTCTAATTCCAGGGTGATTAGCTTCAAAGGCTAACCTTCTTACCCTGAATTAATATTATATGGTGGTTTGAGGGAAAAAAAAATATTACATCGCTACCTTTCGATCATATGTTTTAATTCAGGTCACATAATTGTTGCAGTATCAAAACCCTCACAATATCATATTAATGCACTTTTTAGGTGTTTGTAGTGCTAACCCTTCAACGTGAAACCCTCTTTCTCGTTTAGGTGGATCTATGTCCCAGATAAGCTTAGACATAATGGTAGCTCATCCGATTTATTTATACTGACCTTCTTCTTTTTTTTTTACAAAAAATGTCACTGCCCGTTACATTTGTGACAGTCGTAAATTTGTCCATTTCTTTGTGGCTTGTCATTCTTATTGCATTTTTCGACCAAATAGTTTTGGAATCTTTTGTATCGATTTCGTTTCTCGGTTTGTGTTTATTTGGTTAGCTGGTGTCGCTGAAGTTAAAATACCCGATTGGGTATTTTAGCACTAAATTATCTTTTACTCTCTCCGTTTTTTAAAGATTGTCTTTTTAGATTTTTCATACAAATTAAAAAAATTATGTTTTCCATAAAAATAACATTAAGTATTTTAAATCAACCAATAGAAAAAGTACTGCAATTATTCTATTAGTTAGGGTAGTCAAACTCATTAAATTTTTGCATTAAAAACCTAAAATGATATTTTTTAAAAAATAAAAAATACTAGCTAAAATGTCAATATTTAAAAAACGGAGGAATATGTTATTGGGAGTATATAACTCGTTTCAAATTTAAAAGTATTAGACTGAATTTAAAAATTCCATGGTATTTTTCCCATAAAAAAAAATATTTCACAGTTGAGAAAACATAAAACTCGGAGGACCAGAGATTCTGTTTAAGGTGACAGTTGAATTATGTTATTATCATCATCACCACCGGCGGCCACCACCGCACATCCTCCTCCGTCGCCAGAAATCTACCAGGTTCCTCAGAATTTACTCTCCTCGCCGCACATCACTCGCCGATACCTTTTTAAAGCTCTCTCGCTATGTATTGGCGCACCATCATTCTCCGTCTCCACCGCCGCACCAGCCGAAGCACGCGGCCTCTTTCAAATGCCGCCTCTCCGGCTTTCAAATCGGTATTCCCTTTAATTTCAATTTCCTCGCATCAATATGTACGCATTTTCGCCACCCTTGCTTCTTATTGCTAAGGATTGGTGAGATTCCAAAAAATCCTTCATACTGAACAGTGAAGACTGGACCGATGACTTTATATTTGATCTCAAGACTGATTGTTGTTGTTCTTGATTGTTTGTGGAGAGGATCTAGTTAGCAAAAGACACCATAGTCAATTGGCTTAGTGGTCTTTTAAGTTGAAGCTAACACAATGTGTTTTTGAATCTAAGTTATTACCTTGTGAGAGCTGGGGAATCGGATTACGAAAGTTTGGGGATAATCAACACAAATCCGGTTGCTAAAACATCGGTAGATAACGGATTATCAGAGAAAGGTAAGAAGCAAACAGTGAGAGCTGCAATACAGTTAAAGGCAATGGGAGCTTGTGATCAGAACTGTTGGATTTGGCCTTCTATAACACAGAGAGCTTATCAAGCTGCTGAAATCATCGCCTCCATCAATGGAATTAGTCGTAGGTTAGATAATTATAACAGTTGAAATCTCATATTTGTGATGGTAGTAAGTGTGTTTACTTGGTTTGTTGCAGCTATATAGTTCCGGAATATAGCTTCCTTGATGCTCGTGGTTTAGGAGCTTACGAAGGCAAGAAGCTAGACTCAATATCAGAAGTAAGATTTCACATTTTAAACATGTAAAAGAGGTGGTCAGTTGAAAAGATAATATTTGTGTAGGTGTATGCATTAGACTCCATATCAATGAAGACAAAACCTCCTCCCATAACCGACGGTACACCTAACGAGAGTGTATCGGATGTGTTTGTGCGTGTGACGCAGCTCATGTCAATTCTAGAGACTCAATACTCAGAGGACACAGTCGTCATTGTTTCGCCTGATTCAGACAACTTATCTGTGTTGCAAGCTGGTGTTCAGGGACTTGATCTTCGAAGGCATTCGGAGTTGTATTTTGAAGCAGGAGAAGTAAGATTGTTAGACGCAAGTAGCATCCCTGAGTATAAGCAACCTGCTTCTGCTCTATATAAATGTACAAACCCACCCAACTGTGACTAATTACATTTTTCTCATGATACTAATTCAAATACTATTGTGGTTATAACACATGATCTTGAAGCTTAATTTTACGGAAATCGAGTCATAATGCAACTTAGAACATCATGTGTAAATTTTATTTCAAGCTTCCTAATATATTCAATCAAGTTAAGGGGAAAAAGGCTCTTTTATTCCTAAACTTTTGTAATAACGCAAAATTATTCCTAAACTTTCACGGTTGCAATTTAATTCCTCAATTATACATTAACAATGCAAAATTAGGTTAGGAAAAAATCAACGTTAGACAATTAACAGAACACATTAAGAAAAACATAAGATCATTTCGGTTGCAAAACAATAAACTTATCGGTTGCAGAGGAATCCTATGGTTTGCAAAGTTAAACATAAGATCTTTTCTTATTTCTTGGAATCTTTTGAAAAATGATCATGTTTATGTATCTGTGTTTTAGCTTTTTTCAATGCTAAAAAGCTATGCGTTTTCTCTCTATCTGCTGTCTACAAAACCGTTTATAAGATGTGCTAAAGACTGAACTTTCGTTTAATAGTAGATTATACTCTACATCGATTGCTCGTTTGGGATGTTTCTATTTAATTCTCACACCAATTTGATTTCCAACTTGTTCTCGATTGCTAGATTTAACAGATCTGCTCCAATTCTGCTCAGATCCAACAAAAAGGACTCTCTTTAGTTACTACTTTGTAATCTGATAGATGATGATCACTCCAATTGGTGATCTATTTGTTGTTCTGCAAATCTAGTAGCTTAGCTTGTGCAAAATGTTGACTATGTGGAAGTTCAAATTTGTGTTGTGTGAGTACAAAGCTTATTGTTTGGCATTTATTTAACAGATAGATTTTTGTTGGATTTTAGATGGAATAGAGCAGAGGTCAAGGTGGGATCCAGCAGTTGCTTGCTGTTGAACAAGAAGCTCAACACATTGTCAATGCTGCAAGTACTTTTATAAGTCTTCCACTTCTTATTTCAAATCTGAAACTATATTGTATTTGTAGCTTTTTGAGGACAATACATAGAGATTCATTATATGTTTCGAAATTGAGTTTAGTGTGTAGTATATATATATATAAATGTTCTTGGTTGCAGCAAAGATGGCAAGTGTTTTCACAATGATCGGCTTTTCTTATTGCAAAGTCCCTTTTGTCACCATTGAAATTGCTTTAGGGTTTGAAGTTTTTGAAATGGAGTTTTCAGAGAGAAGATACAAGAAGGAAAGAAAAAAAATTAGGCTCTTTTTGCATTTAGTTAACGACGTTATATATTGTTTAACGTTGAATTTTTCAAGTTTAATTTTGTGTAGTCAAAGCAAAGTTAAAGATTTTATTTGCCCTTTTGAAAGTTGATGAATTATTCTGCACAATTACAAAAGTTGAGGAATAAATCTTTCATATATCGTTTTACTATATTCCATGAATCATACAAACGTATTGCCGACAAAAAAAGAAATCATGATATTATTATATTTTGTAACAGAGATATTATAGTATATTACGTACTGAAATTAAATATAAAAATAATTTTAACATTTGGAATAACAATGTTAAATAGTCTCCTTAGCGTATTGTCCATTGTAGGCATTTCTACACAGTTAAAATCTGAATACGAATTACTGATAGCTAACTCTGATGAAGAAACACAATTGACAACTAAGTTACTGTCACTCAACGACTTAAGGATCATATATGGAACTATGGAAGGTTAATGCGTCATATAAGCTTCAGGCATTTTTTATGGTAAGCTTTATCAGTTGTTTTAACTGTTAATGACCAATTGGTAAAACGTATCTATTTGTAGATAGTTTTATCATGGTGTGACCGTGGGAGTGAGACAATTAATCATGTTATGTTTTCTTGTTCACCCGTTGTATAGTCAAGGGCGAATCGAGGATTAAATTTTTATGGAGGCACAAATATTATTATCAAAAGAAAATGTGGGCATATTTATAAATTAAATGAATATATAGTAAATTGTGGTTAAAATTTTGTTTTAAATGAATATATAGTAAATTGTGGTTAAAATTTTGTTTTAATTTTCAAAAATAATGGACCTTCATTGTTTCATGTACATTCGTCCTTGTGTACAATGTTGGACCTTCTTAAATATACCGACGCATATGGGTATTTTTTCCTTCAAAAAATTTATTCGAGAATTTTCTTTACATTTTTTTCTATGAGAACAAATGTTGTAGAGACGAGCGAAGCAATCAATTGTTTTCTTTAGATTACGAGGTACATATCTTTTTTTTCATTTATTGTACCTTTTATTCAACATAACATCCGAAGAAAACGGGAACTAAAATATACAGACATATACAACCTTAACAATGAGGATAACGAGAGAAAGGCAAACAAAAAACCAAAGATAAAAACAAAGACGCTCTCAAAAAGCGGCAAAGTAAATCTCTTCAACCAAAACGAGTAACGGATCAACACAAGCAACAAGCTAAACTCCATGGGTACAGTCAACTAAAGACTAATCCCAAGAGTCTCCATGACTGGTAAAATTTCTACTCGTAGAGAAGAGGACGTGGAGACCAAAAACGGACAAGGGGAACCCGCACACACTAAGGAAACACCCATAAGAAGTCTGAGCTGAGGCAAAGTCGAGACACCAAAAGAAACGACCGGGGAACGCAAAATTGGCCTCACCTAGATAATGGATCGATCAACCATCGGGTAGAGAAACAGACCAAATCCTCCTGCAGAGCTAGACACCAGGAGAAAGGGCGGCTACCGACCGAAGACTGAGGAAGATCTGAGGCATAGCTTAGGAGCAAAGCGCGACCGTGCAATCGTGAGGCCCGAGAAGCAACACGTATCGACTCAAACGGTGCATCCACAACAAACAAAAAACCACAAGAAAACCAAAGAAATACAAAGCCAAGATAAAAGCCGAAAAGGCGGAGTCGCGAGGAACAAAACACGCAAACCACCAATCTCAACCTAAACCCAGAAGCTGACCAAAACCCAAAAAAGCTACAACCGAAACAAACTTAACCGAGACTTTGACAAATATTCGCCTAAAAACGCAGATCTAACTCAAGGGAAACAGGAGCAGCACAAAATAAACCAACTAGATTGAACAATCCCACATACTCTCCAGCCTAAAGCAAAACCCAAAACTTACCAATCGCGAAGAGGAGACCACCAAACTGAGCAGACAGAACCGAGCCCAGCGAAAAGAAACACCGACGACATCAGCTTGCGTCCCAGTCTCCAGAGACAGTCGACGCCGGAAAAAGAACTCGCCGGAAATGAGGTATATCTAAAAGGTCAAAAATGTTTTTACTTTTCAATAATAGATAGTGGATAATATCAGACGTTCATTCTGGACACTGCTTTAAAAGAATCTACTGGAGTGACATCTTGCAAATTCTGAATCCGAGATGGATATATCTGGAATAGTAGATAGTCATGGCTAATAGGAAGATGATGAACTCTCCTTTTCCTTGTTACTTGGATGAATCTTGGACAGAAAAACCAACACAAATGGTTTTTTTTGGTCAAACACAAATGGTTTTGGATTGGATTTTATAAAGTATAAGATCGATCAACCGGTATAATGAGATTTCTTGGCATATGACGTGAACTATGAAAAATATTATCATAAAGGAGCGATGATGTTTGTTGTTCATAACGGACTAAAAGCTCACTAAGATGATCTTACACTTATCAGAGTATATTGAGATAAGATAGAATCTTAGATATGTATTTATCTTCTATTCATGTTATTTCCTATAGTTTAGGCAATTAGGTTTATTTCATCATGTATATAAAGGCTTGACCTATATTCTAATAAAGCAATTTAGTTTGATACAAATATTAACATGGTATCAGAGCTAAGATCCTGGATACACAAATCGATCAGAATAGTTTTCCGATCCAAATCATCTCCTTCACGTGTTTTTCGATTTCTTCTAGTTGAAGAAACATGTCTCAAAACGAAGAGTCTTCGTCGTCATCAACATCGTCCAATCCAAAAGCTCCGTCAGGTGACTGTAAAACCATATCGCCATATACTTTGGCAACTTCTGATAATCCAAGAGCAGTAATCACTTCAGTTCAATTGAATGAAGAGAATTATAATGATTGGGCTTTAGATATGACAAATGCTTTGCAAGCCAAATGAAAATTAGGGTTCATCAATGGTGTTATAACGAAACCTGATTCTTCTTCTCCACAATTGGAAGATTGGTTAACTGTGAATTCTATGTTGGTTGGTTGGATCCGAGCTTCCATTGAACCAAAAGTCCGATCAACTGTAACGTATCTTACGAATGCGCATCAGCTTTGGACAGACCTTAAACTTCGTTTCTCAGTGGGTAATGAAGTTAGAATTCATCAAATAAAGTCACAGTTTGCTTCATGTCGTCAAGAAGGACAGTCCGTCCTTGACTACTTTGGTAAGCTCTCGGTCTTGTAGGAAGAATTGCAAAATTATAAACCTGTTTTTTCTTGCACTTGTGGTACGGCAAAAGAAATTTCCAAAGACCGAGAGAAAGAGAAGATTCATCAGTTTTTGATGGGTCTTGATGAATCTCGTTTTGGATCTCTGTGTACACAAATCATTGGTACGGATCCATTACCGGAACTTGGTGAAATATATTCCAATATCATCCGAGAAGAGCAGCGTTTTGAAGCAACGTGAGTTAAAGATCAACAACAATTGGCAATTGGCTTTGTGGCTCGTCAAGAACAGAGTCAAGATAATAGTGTCCTAAGGTCTCGAGAAGATCGATCTCGTAAAAGTGTATGTGCACACTGTGGTAGGACAGGTCATGAGAAGAAAGAATGCTGGGAATTGATCGGATTTCCAAATTGGTTTCCAGAACGTAGTAAAACGTCACAACCAGGTCATGGACGAGGGAGAGGATCGGGTGGTCGTGGTCGCGGTTCATCCAATACTGCAGCCTTCGTCAATTCTGCTCAAGCAACAAGCTTGACTCCTTCTATTCCCGAATTTACGGTCGAGCAATGGAAGATTCTAATTCAAATCGTTCAGGATAAGTCTTCTAATCAGTCTGATAAGCTCTCTGGTAAGGGTTTACTTGGTGATATGATACTTGATACCGGCGCCTCTCACCATATGACCGGAAATTTATCTCTTTTGAACGATTCAGAACCTATTCTTTCATGTTCTGTTGGCTTTGCAGATGGTAGCCGTACCACTGCTACGAGTATGGGTGTTTTCCGATTAACATCCAATCTGTCGTTAGCTAATATGCTTTACGTGCCTGCCCTTAATTGCACACTTATTTCACTCTCTAAATTGTTAAAGCAAACTGGTTGTTTCGCTGTGTTTACTGACACACTTTGTGTTTTGCAGGACCGTTTTTCGAGGACTCTGATTGGAACCGGTGAGGAACGTGATGGGGTTTATCGTCTTACGGCAATTGTTCAAGCAAAGTCGTACAAGACAGTTAGCGGTTTTTGGTTTTGATTTATGGCACAAACGATTAGGACACCCTTCGTCTTCAGTGTTTTCTTTTTTACCTTTTTTATCTGGTTCTTTTTCCTCTACTAGCTCTAGTCCATGTGACACTTGTTTTAGAGCTAAGAAAACTCGAGAAATTTTTCTGAAAGTTCGAATAAAACTAGTAGTTGTTTTGAATATATTCATGTTGATGTTTGGGGTCCTTATCGTGTCAAATCCTCATCTGGTGCTGCTTACTTCTTAACCATTGTTGATGATTTTTCAAGAGCAGTTTGGATGTTTCTGATGCTTGAAAAATCAGAAGTTTGTCGTCTTCTTCCTCACTTTTTCAACTACATTGAACGGCAATTTGGGAAATCTGTCAGAAAACTTAGAAGTGACAACGAGACTGAGTTTATATGTCTCTCATCATACCTCCGCGACAATGGTATTGAACACCACACTTCTTGTGTCAATACGCCACAACAAAATGGCAGAGTTGAAAGCATCGTCATATTCTCAACGTGGCTAGAGCTTTGTTGTTTCATGCATCTATGCATATCAAGTTTTTGGGAGAGGCCGTTTTAACAGCTTCCTATGTGATTAATCGCACACCTACTAAGCTCTTACAAGGTTGGTCATCTTATGAGATTCTTCATGGATGTTTACTGCAATATAATCAATTGCGAGTCTTCGGGTCCCTTTGTTACACTCATCATCTTAGTCGAGACAAAGATAAATTTTCTGAGAGAAGCCGCAAATGTGTTTTTGTTGGTTACTCTTATGGCAAGAAAGGTTGGAAGGTGTTTGATCCTCTTACAAACACTTTCCTTGTGTCCCGAGACGTCGTATTTGTTGAAGACGTGTTTCCATTTGCAACTTCCACTTTGCAACATGTGTCTTCACCAGCTCCTAGTATTTCTATTGTTGATGATACTTGGGCTGAAGTTGTTTTCGTGCCTTCCTTAGACAGGGGGAGCTCGATATCTCCATCTCCTCCAAACGTCGTCTCTACTGAAGCTCCGCCTTCACCACAAGTCTCTTCACCACCTGCTTTAGTCTCGGTTCCAGCAACTGTTGAGTCTCCTGTTGATGTTGATACTTCATCTCCACCACTTGGTCGTGGTCTACGTTCAAAGAAGCCATCCGTCAAGCTTCAAAACTATGTCTCCTACACCGCTACATCGCATGATAACCCCCCCCTCACGACATCACAACTCCAATCACAGTTCTCGACGGTCCAAGGTAACTCTCGTTATCTGCTTACACATTTTGTTTCGGACTCACATTTCTCTCCTTCGCATCGTGCGTATTTAGCAGCTCTCACATCATCTTATGAGCCTAAGAATTACAAGGACGCTGCAAAAGATCTGAATTGGGTGAATGCTATTACCTCTGAAATTCGAGCTCTAGACCTCAACAAGACATGGAGAATTGTCGATCTTCTTCCGGGCAAAGAAGCAATTGGCAGTCAATGGGTATTTCGAATCAAGTATAAAGTCGATGGTTCGATTGAACGCTATAAAGATCGCCTTGTAGTTTAAGGTAATCATCAAGTCGAAGGAGAAGACTACAACGAGACATTTTCACTTGTCGTGAAGATGTCTATTGTCCGTACTTTGTTATGTATCGCTGCGGGTAAGAAGTGGATTGTTCATCAAATGGATGTTCATAATGCGTTTTTACATGGCGATCTCGAGGAGGAGGTCTATATGAAGTTGCCACCGGGATTTCGTCATACTTTTCTTGGTAAATTCTATCATCTTCAAAAATCCCTTTATGGTTTAAAGCAGGCTCCAAGGTGCTGGTTCTCAAAGCTAACCGATTCTTTGACTAAATTCGGTTTCACCCAGTCATACGAAGACTACTCCTTGTTTACTTATACTCGTGAGAATATCGAGTTGTGTTTTCTGATATATGTGGATGATTTATTGATTTGTGGCTTTGATCCTCATATGGTCTCAAAATTCAAGGAATATTTGAGTCGTTGTTTTCATATGAAGGATCTCGGTCCCCTTAACTATTTTTTGGGCATTGAAGTAAGTCGGGGACCGAATGGTATTTTTCTTTCTTAAAGAAAATATGCAATGGATATAGTTTCAGAATGTGGACTTCTCGGTTCAAGCCATCTTTCACGCCGCTTGAGCAACATCACAATTTAGCAACAGCCGAGAGTCCTCTCTTCTCGGATCCAACCCGATATCGAAGGCTTGTCGGACGCCTCATCTACTTGACCAATATGTGTCCAGAGTTATGTTACTCAATTCATATGTTATCACAATTCATGCAATCTCCTAAAGAGATTCATTGGCTTTCGGTTCTTCGAGTAGTACATTATCTCAAAGGGACAATGGGCCAAGGTATATTTTTATCTTCACATTCTAATCTCACTCTTACAGTCTTTTGCGAGAGTGATTGGGCATCTTGCCCATTACATCGTCATTCTTTGAGTGCATATGTCGTCTTTCTTGGTGGTTCCCCGATTTCTTGGAAAACAAAGAAGCAACGAACTATATCTCACTCTTCTGCTGAGGCAGAATATCGGTCCATGGCTACGGCTCTTCGCGAGCTTAAATGGGTATGTAAACTTCTTCTTGAAATGGTGTTGATATTTCTACACCGGCTCAGTTCTTCTGTGATAGCAAAGCGGCAATACATATCGCAACTAACCCGGTTTTTCATGAGCGCACTAAACACATCGAGTCAGATTGTCACTCCGTTCGTGATGCAGTAAAAGACGGTCTGATTGTCACCAAATATGTTCGTTCTCATCAGCAAGTTGTTGACATACTAACAAAGTCATTGGGTCGGGCTCCGTTTGAGATGTTATTGTCTAAGTTAGGCGTTGCGAATTTCCACGCTCCAACTTGAGGGGGAGTATTGAGATAAGATAGAATCTTATATATGTATTTATCTTCTATTCATGTTTTTCCTATAGTTTAGGCAATTAGATTTATTTCATCATGTATATAAAGGTTTGACCTATATTCTAATAAAGCAAGTTAGTTTGATACAAATATTAACATAGTAGTCTATTTTGCCTCTGAACTAACTAAATTTGCGATTTTGAGCTCAATATTCCTCAATTTTCAACTGATTCATCATCATAGGAGATCAAACAAGAGAGTATATATGCTAGTTCGCAAGCGGTTCATTTTCTTTCATTGCTATTTTTTTTTACGTTTATAGACTTTGACAATGTTTTTAATGAATAAAAAAATATGTTACAAAAAAATAAAATAATAATTTTATTGTTTGGGAATTCTCAAAAATACAGTAAAAAACTAAATATATTCTAAAAATAACACATACTCCCAAATTATTTTAAAAATATCACAAATTTTAAAAAAATTTGAAACTTCAAATTTAAACTAACCAAACTTCATCCCCTTCAAAACTAAACCCCAAACTCTATTTAATAAATCTAAACCCCAAAATTTAAATTATAAATCTTTAAAACTCAATTTTACATTTTTGATAATTTTTGAAATAAAAAAGTATTTTTTGGAAGAATTGAGAGTGTGATATTTTTGCAATATGAACTTTATTTTATTGTATTTTATGGAATTCTTCTAGTTGTTTTTGTTTACTAATATTTCAATTGTATGTTTATTTGATAAATATATTTTCTTCGTACGAGAAGAAAATTTTATTTTTCATTTAGCATTGTAAAATTTAGCATTGTATGTCATTACATAAAGATGAATCTATTATCTACCTAACAAAATGTTAATTGTCCCTTGTATAAATAAAGCAGAGGAGATTAGATAGTTGAATTAATATTAATATACCTAACAATTAACAAACATTTCACGAAACCTTCTTTTTTGATACCCGAAATTTCTCCTTCCTTCTATTTTCTTCCCCGCGACAATTACTTCACTCCAAATACTCCTTCTCTTTTTCTTCTCTTCTCGAACAAACTCATGAGCCTAAACCATACGAGATGCATCAGCTAAAACGATTCGAGTTCCGGTTCTTCATAGATTGATGAACACTTACTAACTACTCTTACAGTTTCTGCTTGCCTTTTTGATATTCCTCGTCTCTCTCATCTCATGGCGATAAGAGGTGTTGATTTCAAGTGGTTAGTTCTTAATTACTCGTCTGTTTGATCTTGAATTGTAGCATATTCCAAATTCGATATCTCCAGTTTGTTTACTTGGGGTATCTGATTTGATGAGTGATTTTTGAAATTTCTGCAGGTACGATGGGTTCTTCTTATCGATGCTTGCGACTAGCGTGTATCCTTTATACCTTTGCTTGATCGATTCTGCAAACTATACTTCTATGCCCTTGATTTTTATTTGTTCCTTTTGCTTAGATTCGAGCTATACATTCGTAATTCCGCAAATGATTCCCCCACTTTTATGGATTCTTCCTAATTATATATTTCTTTATCCTCTCCTTTCTTTATAATAATATATATATGTCTTTCTTCTTGGTCTGCTATATATGATTCTTAATAGGTACATGTTACTTACTATTTTTGGAAAATAAACATTCTTCCCTGTTATTGATTTGAGTTTAGTAAGGCCTCAGATATTTCTTAAGTTTTAGAGTGATGTAAAGATTTTTTTTTCCTTGATGGTTCTGTTTGCTCTGTTAGTGTGATTGTAGCTATCAACTGGAAGAAGTATAGTCTTTGCCAAAACCCGCTGCATATATGGATAGTGGTTGGTGTCTCTTGCTTTAATCATCTATCTATCATTTTCTTTGTTCATATGCTTTCTAAACCTCGAAGATCTTGAAAGCCTGAATTGTCTGTGTTTGCTTCGTTTAGGTGGATTACACCACTGTGTTTATTTTCCGCATTTTGATGTTTGTTGACAATGGGCTTGCTGCTGGACTTGCCTTGTAAGTTCCATCTAAACCTCTATGATTTACTCTTTTCTTATCACATTTCAAGCTTGTTTTTAAGAAGCTTGATACATAGTTCTTTATTCTGATGTATAAATGAGCTTTATTAATATCTATATTGGTTGGTAGCTTCACATTTTTTTCTTGTTTACATGAATGATGTTAGGGACTTTGGAAGGCAGCAGCGTGATTCAAGGTTTTGTGGGAGAGCAGTGGTTTTGTCTATCTTAGCTTTGCTGATGTACCCATTCCTGTGGGGTTGGACTGTGATTGGAACACATTGGTTTACAAATGGGAGAAACTGTGTAAGCTGTGATTATTCAAGCATGTTATACGGTTTTATTGGACAAATCCTGTCTCTAATTTCATTATGTATTAGTTACCTGAAGATGGTCAAAAATGGGGTTTCCTCATTTGGCTGCTGTTCAGCTATTGTGGACTTGTTTGCATCGCCTGCACCTGTATTGGAAAGGTAGATACATCTTTATCTATCTTTTTAAGTTGATTAAATACTATACCCTGTTTATGCGCGTGCGATATTGAGCAGTGGTTGATGCGAAGACAAGCACAGTTATTACGTGCCCAGCAGGGAATTCCGATTTCAGAGTTTGGTGTAAGTTTTCAGGATCTAACGACCTCACTATCCCAACCTTTTTCTGAATTAGTCGGTGTTTTGGTTCTGTTTTCGATTGCAGATTTTGATCAATACGTGTTTCCTTGCATCCAGATTCTAGTTGACATGGTTAGGGTACCCGATTGGGCATTCGAAGCAGCAGGACAAGAGATGAGAAGAATGGGCCAAGATGCTGCTACATATCATCCCGGGATTTACTTGACTCCACCTCAGGCAAGTCACTACAGTTATTATATGAGATAGTCAAAAATCAAAATATCTAAAGCTTGAATCTTTGGGATTAACAGAGAGAAGCAGTTGAAGCACTCATTCAACAGCTTCCCAAGTTCAAGTTAAAATCTGTCCCAACCGATTGCACCGAGTGTCCTATTTGCTTAGAAGAGTTCTCAGTTGAAAACGAGGTAAGTCAAATCCTTATGCGCGTGTATTTGTTCTTGTGCTGGTCACTGATAACCCCCAAAAATGTTTTATGTTCAGGTTAGGGGATTACCTTGTGCCCATAATTTCCATGTTGAATGTATAGATCAATGGCTTCGATTAAACGTGAAATGTCCAAGGTGCCGTTGCTCGGTCTTTCCAGATCTTGATCTCAGTGCATTGTCCAACCTTCAAAGCTCAAATGCAGAACAACAATTCTCAAACAATGAAACAACAATAGAATCTCAGTACATAAGAAGCAGACCTCTTAGTCAAGGCTACCTTTTGAGATTACAGGGACTTCTTCGACCTGTCCCGAGGTTAGAAACCGCTGATACCGATCTGGAGACTGCAGAGAATGGTGGGGTTCGTCAGCTTTCACCGGGGATAAACAGCCAAATTAGACACTGAACCTATGGAAATGCTTGTTTCTCAACTGAGTTTTAGAGATGTACCTTATGTAAAGTGTAAAGAAATGATACTGTAAATGGATTTGGCTATAAAAGTACTTGAGTTTTACATCTTGTCCATTTCTGGACTATCTAAACTTTTTGAATTGATTCTTGTAATCACTTTGGATAATGTGAGTATCCAAATTTTCACACGCTTTCATCTGGTTTAAACTAATTGTGATCGATTAATTGATACCCAAAAAGAACATTATAAAAAGAGAAAAGGATAGTGTGGTAAAAGGATAAATTAAAAAAATAAGGAAATAATAAGAGTGGGTGGATTGCTTTGTGCTTTAAACAAAGAATAAAAGGCACAATTATGCTTTTGACGTTCTTTTTTTTTGTTATTTATAGAGAAAAGAAATTTGATTCAAAAAAGAATGCTCAAAATACTACAAAAGATTTGACAAGATTGAAAACAAAGACATCAATGATGCTTTACTTTAGCTTCGTCTTCGTCATGGTGTATATTCTTTATGTGTTTTTCTTTGGCTCTCTTTAACTTTTGTCATTAATTTTTATTCGAGAATTGCTCTTAAATTGTGGGGTTCTAAATTTGTAATATATCTAAAGTACGATTGTACTATGAATTTTTATCAAGAGATTGGATATTCTGTATTTCACATGTGTACATATTACATAGAGAAACTAATCAAGTGACGGATGAATTAACTAATTATACATTTTCGTTACCTTTAGATATTCATGTTTTCCGCGAGAGTCCGAGTGAAATAGATTCAATTGTATTAGATGATGTCAATGGGTTGGTTTGACCAAGAAAAATTCGTTTGTAATTTTTTTAGTCTATTTAATAATTTGGGAGATGGTTCTCCCTGTTTTCTACAATAAATATAGAAATGGAGGTGTCAATGCGGATTAACCCGCCCCATTTAACCCGTCCCGCTGTAAACCCGTTTTGTTTGCGGGTTATGGCGGGTCGGCCCGCATAAACTTGCGGTTCTAAATATCATAACCCTAACCCGCCCCACTTAATAGCCGCGGGTTTTGCGGGTTGTCCGCGGACATTAAACTATGCAAACCAACTAAATGTTTTACTTTTATTTATCANAAATAATAATCATTATTGTCTAAAATATCTTAATTAAAGTCTTATAAAAAGTGCATGAGTAAAAACCATAAAATCATAAAAGTTCCATATAAATGTGCGAACAAATCACTCTAGAAATTTAAAAATTTGAAAGTAAAAAGCAAATTGAACTTATA
>OVAV01000233.1:0-21339 GCA_900406375.1 Iberis amara | reverse complement strand
CACGGATCGAGCCAAAGGAGAGGCCGGATCGAGCCAAAAGAGAGAAGCTCACGGATCGAGCCAAAGGAGAGGCCGGATCGAGCGAAAGGAGAGGCCGGATCGAGCCAAAGGAGAAACCGGATCGAGCCGGACCTTGTATGCGGATCGAGCCAGACTTGACTTCGTGATCAAGCCGAAACTTGTGTTGCTTCAATTCCACGTTTCCCGTCCCTCTTCTGAATTTTCACAAACAATCCTAAAAGTCCTGAAAGTCCTGAAAAATCTCGAGAATGTATGCATATGCGAATACTAATGCTAAAATTCCTAAAAAATCACAAACTTTTCTATAACATCTATAAATGTGATATATGCACACCTAAAAACCTAAAAATTGATGCTAAATGACTTCTAAAAACCATGAAAATATAAAGACAGCATTAGCTTGACGTTCAATTGATAGTAGATACCAAGCCGAGCCTATAATCTACACAACAACAACAAAATTGTCAAGAACATAACAAAACATAAACCAAATACTATAAGCACAAACCAAGAAAAAAACCTAAAGATCATAGGTTCGAGTAACACTTAGGACGAACCATATTAATAGCTTAGTATGTACTATTGAACTAGCCTAAGACTTAATCTAGCAGATTGTAGCTCTTGTGAGTTGGTTAAGTGACTCACATGGCTAGCTAGCATATACAGATATATTGAAGAAGATTATAAGCAGCACCGGCCCAAACAGTGGTTGTAAGCTGTAACCACTTCAGTTTAATAATCTCCGCGCTTAAAGGAAAAATCAAATAAATGCGAGGAATGCATTGAACAAGAACAATAAGCACAAGTGCATTTGTTATATGATCTCAATGAGAGTTTCTGATTTATGGTAAAATAAACCAACTAACAATATGCAATCAAAAGAACAAACACAATTAAATACAAATTGAAAACGATTAAATCAAGAATTGTTTGAGTAGCAGTAACAATAATAAACCTGAGGAATAAGTAAACAAGCAACAAGATCAACAATGAAATATGATCTTAAGTATCTTCTTGCAATCAATTTAGGATCTTTAACAAGTTCACTACGACCAAACACTCTTGAAGTAAAAAAAAACATAAGTTGTTCTAAATTTGATCACAATGTGTAAAACATAGAACAAATCAGCAAGTGTTTTAAAGAAAGTAATGATGATTCCAAGATTCATATCTATAGTCATACAAGAAGATCGTCTATTGTGTTTGACTGATGAAAGAAAGAAGAATAATTGGTCTACATAAAGAGAAATAATTGAACAAAATTGATTTCATCACATGTCAGATTCCAAGAAGCATATATGAATCTTTAGTAGTTTACAGGAATTCTCACTATGTTCCACCAAATCCAGATCAACCTGATTCACGAATAATATGTTAAATTCAAAATTCTGCACAAAATTCTTATACAAATTCTCGAAACTTAGAACACTAGAACCGCAAATCAACATGGAGGTAACAAAGAACGAAATCAACATGGACGAGATTGACAAACAAAGTGGTAGAATTGAACCGCTTCCAGTCTATGATCTTCCTTTATCTGGTTGATTTCCCTTAGATCGAATTATCCTTTTCTTTTGGTATTCATGCATAGATCGATCAGAAAGAAAAAAATGAGAGAAAGAGGAGAGAAGAGTAAAAAACGAGAAAGAAGAAAGAGATGGACGATTTTTTTCTTTTAGTCTCAACCAATGAGTATATGACACGTATAAAGCTCTTAAATAATCGAAAAGTTACAAAATAATAACCGGTTCTTGTCTTATTATTTATTTATTTTATTTTTTTGCATAATTTCATTAAAAACCTCATTTAAAAACTCCCATTCATGATAATGTAATTGAATGTTACAATGTTTGTCCTTTGAATCTCCTGCCCTTTGTAAACAATGATCTTATATAAATAGAGATTTGCCGTTAAAAAAAAAAAAAAAGAAAACTCCCATTGCAGATGGTTTTACATTCAATATGTGAAGTTTTTAGCTATTTCAATATTTTGATAGTGGTTTTTTATGGATTCTTTGATATAACTAAAATGTAAGAACGACAAACTATTTGAAACATATTGGATGTTTTAAATATCGCACGAAAAGAATGTGAGGGATGGGTTAACTAATATCAAGTGCACAATTTTTTACGAAATGAATTTGAAGCCACTCCTCGTTTGTTATATAGATAGCTTGTGGGAATTGAATGATCATATGAGTGATCTGGGATGGATCTTTCATTTCCAAGATGAGGTAACCGAAATCATGGATCTTCAAAGTTCACAACGGTTAATTTTCTCTCTCGGTTTTTTTAGCCTCTTTTAAACTATTAAAAGTTTAAGTACATTAAGAAAATTCAGAAAATAATTTAGTTAGTATCAAAAACAACTTTTACCCTATATTATATACATATATGTAAAACCATGTTTCCCTATCACCATTTAGTTGTGTGGAACAATCAACAAATGAATGTACTATATGAAAACTCAATTAACCTCTAGATATTGTGGGAGGACGTATTGAGTTAGATCAACTTGTTTGCCTCTGCTCAATGAAGGTCATATTTAAGTTTTGATGATAGTCATGCTAACAGTCATGATGACCATCCTGTTTACGGTTCTGACGTTCCTGGTGAAAGTCATGTTGATTGTCCTGTTAACGACCTTCATGAAGGTTCTGTTGACTGTCTCATTGACGGTTATGATGACTGTTTTGTTAACGGTTCTAATGAAAGTATCATGATGACGATCCTCTTCACGAATATGAATATGAAATTTTCTTAGGTCGAGACAAAACTCGTGGGCTAGAGAAAGGAATGGGTCAACGCGACCCACCCCAAACGAAAGGTATAACGGCTGTTCTGACCGAAAGAGAATCGTCATTGTGTTTGAAGTAGAAGTAATGACAGATCAAAGAAATTAAAGAACGTTGAATGCAAAAAATGCTTCTTAAAATTGTGTAAAAATCCTATAAAATACCGTGCAAAGGGGGTCTTCAAAAGGGATCTAAAGAAATCTTTGTAAAATTTAGTGCATTATTAAAAAAACAAACTTGTAACAAGAAACATTGATAATAACACAAACATTTTCATATTTCTTATTTCATACATTTTCCATCAGAGTGGGTGTGGAAGAAACTATGTTCTCACATATCCCATAAAAAGACATTATACAACCTCAAACTTTTTGTTTCTTTTGTCTGTTTCTGCTATATTCAATAAACCAGATGATCCAACTGTATATATCAATCAAAGTTATTCGATTCTGTAATCTCTCAGAAAAATCTAAACCTTCTCACCATCATGATCGTCATCTTCGTCTTTAACAAACAAATAAACAAGAACAACCAGTAAAGGATAACTTACACTAGTGAGTGACCAATTTACAATAAGCTGTGAAATTAACGGAACCTTTCGTGTATCAACTTGCCATGCAACTGCAGCTCCTGCACTCTGCACTCCTTTGTAGAATCCACTGTATCTACTCAATGTCTGTGAATCATTAGCAAGTGCTCCGATCAACCAATAAACCATACTCTGATACATTGCATCTAACAATCCGTAGCTCATATATAACACAAACGGTCCAGCGAATTCTTTGCCGGAATCTTTGAAATCAAGTTTCTTCTCTGGTAGATCGTTAAACGAGTAACCTTGTTGATTCGCTAACCCTCCTGCCCAAATCGCTGTTCCGATTACCGCCACTAAGGATATTCCGGTGAATCCTCTAGCTCTCCGACTTTTGAAACTGAAGTCCATTACATATCCGATTATAATGGATCCAACCATTTGAGCTCCCCAGTAGAAGACATTGTTGAATCCTCTAGTTCTTAAATTGAAGAGAAGTCCGTTCACGTTGTTGAATTGATAACTGTAGAAGAAATTGCTAGCCCAAGCCGCTGGAACTATGAGGAGCATTTTCCGATCTAGGAAAAGTCGGAGGACGGCGGCGAATTCTGTCGACGGACGGGAGTATTTCACGGCGGAGCATTTAGAACCGTCGTTACGGATCACTGAGTTTGCCGGGAGGATCCCTAGCGAGAGGAGAACTCCGGCGAACATGAAACACATGAACGTTATATACGTTGCGTCGTTGACCGATGCGGCGGATCTACGGTTGTAGTTGAGGATGAATGGGATTAATCCACCGATTACACCGCCGAGATTGAAGATACTCCAGAACAACGCGATGTAACTTCCTTTCCGATGGGGAGGAGGATATGACGTCATCACTGCTCCTTCTCCGGCCCAGAGAAGTCCCGCGCCACAACCGAGTAGAGCTCCGGCGACGATCGCGAAGGCTTGGTGGTGATGGTGGTTGTAGTAGAGGAAAGATCCGGCGTAGAGCACGTAGGTTGAGCAGCCAGCCGCTAACGTGAGACGTGGACCTAAAACGTTGTAAAACGCGCCACCTAAGACGCCGAAAACGGTGAAAGCTGTGTAAACGGCGGTGTTAGCGTTGTTAGCGGCTGTTGGATCGATTTGACCACCGCCTCCCATGCCGGAGAGAGCGTTGAACATTCCTGGACAACAGAAACAGACGAATCCCATTAAGCTAACTTGAGCTAAAGGAGAATTGAATCTCCATCTTTTCAACGGCGGCTTTTCCTCCTCTCCTCCGCCGTGATTCTCCGACGGAATTTTTTCTCCGTCTCGTACACTCATGATCGGCCTAACTCAAAGCACAGATCTTGATTGTGATTTTTGTCAGGATTCTTCATTTAGTGGTGCAGATATCTCGAGAAGAAGAGTACAGATCTGGACATTACTAATTCATTATTTCCGGAAATCGATTGATTCGATTTTTTGGCTTTATTAACCTTATCTGATCTTAATGCATGTAATCTAACTGTAATAACTCAAGGGAAAAGGACAGGACTCTAACGTAACCTTGTTTTATTTCAAAGATCTTATTTTTAGAAAAGAATAACTAATCCTAAGCGTTGACCAAATGATAAAAAGACAAAAAGCCAGTAACTCTAAAAGAATAAAATTGGCTACACGGTACCTTTATGTTTTAAAATTGGAAAATGTATACATATTTATTAATGATAAATATTTTATTTATGTCAAAATACTTTTTTATTTAGATTTTATATTAAATCTATATTTATATAAAACTTTGATTTTAATTTTTTTAAAAATTTATCTAATATTAACAAACAAAATTTTGAAATAAGATAAAAAAATATTTTTCTTTCTAGTTTTTGTTTTAAGTGTTACCTAAACTATTCAACAATTTCTAACAAATGAACACTCGTGGATTCGGTGACTCTAATCCTATTTTTTCGTAGTTAAATTTTACTTTTGCCTACCGCGATTACATCGAGGAACAAAATTTTTTGTCTTCCTCTCATTCTTGTATATTTTTTCTATCTTATAAGCTCATTTTGTCACACTGCATGGAAGATAGACCATTATAATCTCAAATTTGTAGTTTGTATAAGCAAATTCTACCACTAATTCATATAACCTTAAAATCGTCAATCACAAAGCTCTTGTGTCTATATTTTATTTGATAAAATGAGTATCCAAACCTTTTTTACTTGCTTAATTAGGTAAAATCGAGTCCTTTCTTAAATACTTTTTTTGGGTAAAACAATTACATATAAAACTCTTGTGTCCGCATATTTCACATATTAAAATCATTACTCACACGTCTACATTTCAGACTCACCATTCACACTTATCATTCACACGATATGTATTAATGAGTCACATGTGAATGTTCCTCGTATAGTACCTTATAATATATTTTTTTGTTCGAAATAATATAATAATATATAATATTTGTACAAATTGGAGGTCAAAGTTGATCTAAGTAATAAAAAATATATTTAAAGTAAACAATAACAGTTGCGCTCTAAAAGTTTGTTGACAATGCCATCTCTTCTTTTTTTTTTCTTCTCGTTTCTTTCAGTTTAAAAAATAAAATAAAATGTAAATATCATTCATATAAATTATGAAGGTGTTACATCAGCTAATTAAAACTAAGACAAATTATCTTAGGTCCAAAAAAAATAAAAAAGTCAAAGAAACCTCATTCCTTTTTACAGGAAAAAATAATCTAAATCCAAAGCCTAATGGCCTTTAAGTCCAAACCTTGAAAACACTAAAAAACTAATAAAGAAAACCTAGGGTTTTGGTACCTCTTGCGCCGCCGCTACCTACAAACTCGCCGTCGGTTACCTGTGAAGAAAAACAAATCGGAGATTGGCCACCCACAGCCGCAAGCAGCCTCCCCTCAAACCGCCGCATGTCGTTGCGCCTAGCATTTCCGACCAAGAACTTCGATCCGTCGCCTGAACTACCACCTTATCAACTGGCCACTAAAAGCATCACCACCGGCTCCCCAGACCGCAGCTTACTCCACTTACTCCTAACGCTGAGAAGGAGCGGACAAGAGAAGGCGGGACAGGAGATATGACGGAGGACCCATACCGAGGTCCGCCGTTGAGACCTCAGCAGCAACCGTAAAGAAGTGACAAGAGTCACTACCACCGAGAGAGAGAGAGATAGGGAGCGTCGCGAGGAAGAAACAAAAGAGGAAACCTCGCGGAGGAGACTAGGTTGGCTCCGGAACTTGATCCGCCGCACCCGCCGACCAAGGAGAAGAAAGCATCAACGCCGCCAGGGAGAGAAGGTAACAGATCTGTCCGCAGAGAGGGAGCAAGTCGTCACCGGCACCCTCCGACGCTTCCGAGACAAATCTAAACCTCACACCACCGAGTCTCCATGAGGAAGAGGGTTATTAAAGGTTCCAGCGCTATCACCGGAAAACGAACATCCGCGGTGCACGCGAGCTAATTAGAAGAAGAAGATGAGTGTCTTCTCCTCTTTCTTCTCGTCGGAATAGTGTCTAGATTAGATCCAGAAAAAATGCCGATGAGAGTGAAATTTAGAGAGAGTGAAATTTAGAGAGATCTTATAGATGGCATTTTTTCTTTTTCCAGTTTTAAGCTGGTTTGTGCGTGGTGTTGAGGAGATTCGCCGTTTTTGTTCTGGTTTGTGAAGGACCGGTGAAATGGTTCCTACGGTTAGCTGGCTCGCCGAGAGGGGAGGGCTTCCGAGGTGGTCTTCTTCGTCGGTGTGTGAACACATGTCTCTCGGTGTCAGATGGGCTGGATCTGGTTTCAGACGACGATGGTTGTGGAGCTCCGGGATGGAGGTGTCTGTGTGATGTCAGATCTCCATGGACCGAACCTAGAGCCGTCGGTCTTAGTCTGTCGCTTCCTCATCGTTTTGGTTGGTCTTGTTCATGCCTGGCCAGAGAGTGTAAAGGCCATCCTCTCGATCATGTAGTTGTGGCTCATCTTCCACTGTTTACTGCACTATCTTTGGCTCGGTTTACTCTCAGATTAGTTTTGTCTAGGCTCATTCACTTTTGGGGTTCTTGGTCAGCTTTTTGTTTAGAGGTCAAAGGTTTTTTGTGAGATGCTCTATGGTTTGTTGTTTCTGGATGGTTTGTGTAGAGTTCTAAATTTGGTCTTAGTGTTCACCTTCCTTTTCGTTTGGTTGATTTCCTACTCAGTTTCAAGGTGTTTAAGGTTGTTCCCTTCTGGTTTGTTTGGTTGGTTTGGTCGTTGTTTGGCATTGGTTTGGGTTTAAGGTCTAGTTTCTCTCCGTTAGAGATGTTGTTTGCTTTCTCCGGGTTCGGTCTTCGCTTCATCCTCTGCGATTTAGTGTTTTCCGGCAGTAAGTGAGGCGCTCCTTTCTTCTACATCCAAGATCAATCCGAGATCTTAGATTTCGTTGGCTTCTCTTTTAAGGCTTTCTCTGACACTTATGACATTTTTTCCGTATACGGTTCAATTTAAGGCTATAGGCTTTGTCCTCTAGGTTCCTTTAGGTTCTAGAGGAGTTACTCGTTTACACTCGATACGAAGTTTCTGGATTCACATCGGGAGATCTCGTCGGAAGTGTTCTTATCACCCAGCCTTTTTCCTTTGAGTCTTAAAGTTGTCGCATGCTCCCTGCCTAGCCTTTGTTTTGGTCCTTTGGTTCCTTTCTTTCTAATTTGGATCCATGTGCTTTTGATCCTTGTCTATTTTCGTAGTCTTTGAGTTGTAATATTTTGACTTTAGGAATTTGTTTTAAGGTCCACCGCCTTATGTATTTCCGGTTTAGTTGTAGCATTGTTGTTGTATCATGTATATAACTCTCTTTTCCTAATTATAATATATGCAAAAAAAAAAATCTCAAACAACTAGAATAGGGATAGACAAAAAAATCAGAACCGTAGAATCGAAAAAAACGGCTCCAATTCGGTTCCGGTTCCACCCAAATTATCCGATGGAATCTCAGATGAAGAGCCATGGGAATCGGATAGGAACCGAAACCGAACTGAGAACCGATGGGCATAACCGAATACCCGAACATATATATACATTTATATTTCGGATTAGGTTTAGTCACTTAGAAAATTCTAATATCGGGTATTTTTCATTTTATCGGGTATTTTATTCTTTATCGGGTACTTTTTATCTTAAACTTTCGGGTATTTTATTCTATTATCGGATACTTCTCATTATATTAGGTATTTTATTCTATTATCGGGTACTTTTCGTCTTAAATGTTCGGGTATTTATTCTAGTATCGAGTATTTTTTCGTTTTATCGGGTATTTTTAAAAATTCGGGTATGAGATACCCGAAAAAAATTAAGAACCAAAAAATTCAGGTAATTTTCGGTTCTCCAAACATAGAACCGAACCGACCCGGAACCGATATGAACCGAACCGGAATCCAACCGAAAATTTAAAAAAGATCGATTGAGTATTAAACTTTATGAACCGAAGAACCAAAACCGAATGGTTTCGACGAACCAAAAACCCGAAAACCAGCCCTAAACTAGACATTGCTACCTCTTGGACCGAAATACCCCGTTAAAATATTGGGTCAAGTTTTCAGTTTATATGTAAAGTCGGGTCAGGTTCTAGGAACACAAGTTTCGTTCTCTTCCTAAACTCCTTAACTTTTTCTATATTTGTGTGGCTGGTGAGTTCTTTGTCTCAATGAGGCAAAGGGCTCATATGCCTTTTTCTTTTTAAAAAATGTCAACATACCCTTTACATGATCAACTTACCCCTTTTCACTAATAATAATATGTGAAACCATTTTTACCCTTTCAACAATATTATAAATAATTAATCATTAAAAAAAGAAAGATAAAAAATTCATTTCTAGAAGATGACAATGTCGTTCATTTTTTTGCAAAATTGTCAATTATCTTAGATTTTCCATTACCTACCTTATAAAGTATTGATTATTGTGGAAAAACATGCATATAATACCCAAAATGTTATAATATGATGTGTTTTAAGATTTCTATGATACAAAACTACAATAATTAGCTTAAATTTGACTAATATAATAAGTACAACCAATATGATTATGTACAACTATACTTTATGAAAAACAACAAAAGTACAACTATGTTTAGATAAGTACAACTACAATACTCGGGTACAACTATTTGGTAAAAATAATATTAAAATATTTTTTAACAACAAAATAATTTAGTTTTTGGTATTTAATTTTTAATTTTTGGTTTTTGTTTTTTAACTTTGATTTTGATGTAGATTTTAGATTTTACATTTTTGTCATTATTTTTATATCCTTAAATAAGTTTAAATTTTAATTGTTATTGGTAAAAAATATGTAAAAGTTAATATGTAAAAAATCAACAAAATTTTTATGCAAAAGTTATAATTTAGATTGACTATTTTTGGCATATTAAGTTTCAAATTGTGTGATATTTTAATATATGATTATAAAATAGGGTTGATAATATTATTTTTGTAGTAGAAAGTTTACTTATATGAAAATGTTAATAATATTTTTTTTATGATTTCTAAGAATTTTTGCTCTCTCAAATTACTTGGATAATGTTCCAAAAATGAGAATTACATTTTAAGAATAAACTATACTCATTAACTGAACTATTAATATCTCTAATTTAATTAATAAATAAGCTTTTAACTAATTATTGTAAATGATGTGAAATTGTGTAAGAAAATATATATATTACTATGGGAGAAAAAATATACCAATTATACCTTGTGGTAACAGTCGTATCTAGTAGTGCTAGGTTGTACTAGTAAAGAGTTATACATAGTAGTACTTCGTAGTATAAGTTATACTTAATAGTACTAGTTGTACTAGTTGTATCAATGTTAAGTTGTATGTGATAATACTTAATAGTGCTAATTATATATAGGAGTATCAGATATACCTAATAGTACCTAGTTGTATTCAGTTATACGTAGTAGTACATAGTAGTACTAGTTATACCTAATAATATCAGTTGTACTTCTCAAAATGTACTGGAGATTCTGAACCTTACGAAAAGAAAAAAGGGCTTGAACCAACTAGATCATATTAGTGTTTTAAGTCTCAAAAGCAACTTCCCTATGCATAAGTCCATAATCTTTTCGGTTTGATTAACCTCAAAATGTTGTCTCTCAATGATAATAACTTCTCCGACAAGTTTTAATATATTCATACTTCGTTTCAAACATTATAGTTATATTTATTATACCAATTTAAGTTTTCAATCTCAGATTCGAATTGGGTTTCAGATTTCGCTGTCGAATTCGTCTTCCAAATTTCTTCGGGTATAGTACTCATATTCGTATTGCCGATAACACTATTAACGTGTAAGGAAAAGAAAGATGAAGAAAAAAATAGAGGCTGAGAGTAGAGGAGAGGAAAGAAGAATAATGGTGAAGAAAAAAAAATTAGCATACAAAGTAAAAAGTGAAAATATATTAAAAAAATGATGAATTTTGTATTTAGATTATGGATCGAGTAAATAAGATCCGAATGGATTAGTAAATATTTGATTTTTGTTTGGAAAAAATAGCAAATGACTTGTTTTTCAGTTTAAAATAACATAAAAAGAAAAAAAAATTAAAAAGAGAATATCTGCTCATTTTTTAGCACTAAGAGAGAGGTATCGGAGCAGTTTCGGAATGAGAACCAAACCGAAAATTTAAAAAGGATAGATTGAGTATTTAAATTTGTAAACCAAAGAACCAAAACTGAATGATTCTGACTCGGGAATCGAATATACAAAAATCCAACTCTAAACTAGACATTGTTCAGAAGATCTCCACTATAGCCGCCTCCTTTTCATCATGCTCCTTCTTCTTCGCTTCTCCTTCGGCCAACTCCTTAGCCAGAGATATTGCCAAAAGCGTCTCAAAATATAGTATGCTCCAATCGTATCTAGCTTTAGGAGGACCGGCTTGGCTCCAATCTCGCATTCAAGATGAAGCAAACCTCTCCTAATTTTTGGTCAAAGTGGTTTGTATATCTTTTTGTTGTATTATCTTATTTTCTTTTTTAATATATCGAGGAAAAAAAAAAAAAATAGACATTGTTATCTATTGGACCGAAATACCCCGTTACAATACCGGGTCGGGTTTTCAGTTTAGAGGTAAAATCGGGTCAGGTTCTAGGAACAGTTTCATTCTCTTCCTAAAAGTCCTTAACTTTTTCTATATTTGTGTGGCTGGTGAGTTCTCTGTCTCAATCCCACGCGAGGAGGCTGATATTCGCCGCGACTCAAACCTAGAAACTCCCCTGATTATCTATCTCCTCTATACAATTCATCTGAGTTTCTCACGAGCTTTAGTCGTCCTCAGTTCCGTTTTTGGGAGGAAGAGATTCTTATCTTCACCGGAGAATCAAATTGTCATCTATCATTGCTTGAGATCAAGTCCTTTCACCGGATTCAATCTACGTCGATCGATGGCTGTATACAGGCTGAGACTTTCTGCTATTATCTCGATTCCATCCGTTTGTATTACATGCCACTCGGATTAGGGTTTTGAGGGTTGTTCCCAACAAGAGACCTCCGACTCATTCATTGGCTTCTTTTGTATGATTTCGTTGTGTTGTGCTTTTTTTTCTTTTTGCCTTCTTATAATTTAGCAAAAGCCTTTTGTATTCTGTATGATCAACAATTTCTCGATAGTAATCTTCTCCGATTTTTTTTTTTAGCTTTACGTTATTCGAAAATATTGAGGTAAAGAATCGTTGAGGATAAAAAAGGGATGAACTTTTTTATTACTCTGTAGAATCTGAATGAAACATTGAAAAAAAAATATATATAGAGAGGAAAAAAAGAGAGAAAAAAACCAGAGAGGAAAAGAATTAGAGTAAGATCAATGGCTAGTGTCCAGCAAAATGGGCAAAGGTTTGGTATTACAGAACCAATCTCTTTGGGAGGACCAACAGAGCTTGATGTGACTAAGACCAAAGAGCTTGAGAAGGTTTGGTTGATATCTTAAAGCTTGTGTTTTTGTTATGCTAAAGTGTCTTGTTGAAGTGCTTGTACCTTAGTAATGTTTGTGTTACTGGATTGTTCAGTACTTGCAAGATGTTGGATTGTACGAGAGTAAGGAGGAAGCTGTTAAAAGGGAGGAGGTTCTTGGGAGATTAGATCAGGTTTTTACTACTCCCTTTTGTAGTAAAAGAAATTGTGCTTATGGTTTGTATAAACAGATATAATCCATGATAAGGTTTTCATTGTTTGTGTCCAGATTGTAAAAACATGGATTAAATCAATTAGCCGCGCTAAAGGGTTGAATGACCAGTTGCTTCATGAGGCGAATGCAAAGATATTTACTTTCGGTTCTTATCGGCTAGGGGTAATCATAATGATCTTTAGAAGATTAGCTTGTTTAGTGTTCCTATAACTGTTTGTTTTACTTCCTCAAATAGGTACATGGACCTGGTGCTGATATAGACACTTTATGTGTGGGACCTAGACATGCAACTAGAGAAGTACTATTAGCCTCTTGCACCTATATGCTTTGCCTGAATATGTCTTCTGTAGATTTTATTAAGTAAATCTTCTTCTTTATATTTACCAATAGGGTGATTTCTTTGGTGAGCTACAAAGAATGCTGTCTGAAATCCCTGAAGTAACTGAGCTTCACCCTGTGCCTGATGCTCATGTTCCCTTAATGGGATTCAAACTTAATGGAGTTTCTATAGATCTCCTTTATGCACAACTTCCACTCTGGGTTATACCTGAGGTAATCTCTGGATTTACAATGAGGAAATTGTTTGATTGTTGAGTATTATTTTCTGAGTTATATCAATGAAGTAGATTCCTTTTCTCTTGGAAGAATCTTAATTGTGTTCCTTGCTTGATGTTAATGGTGCAGGACTTAGATATATCACAGGATTCCATTCTACAGAATGCTGATGAGCAAACTGTTCGAAGCCTCAATGGTTGTAGAGTTACTGACCAGATCTTGCGCCTGGTTCCTAACATTCAGGTTTTATGCTCACTGACAATACCTCTCTTAATGTTATGAAACTTTTATAAACTATAGTTTTGCTTAATCTGAAGATATTTTTATTTATGAGCAGAATTTCAGAACAACACTAAGATGCATGCGGTTTTGGGCCAAGCGACGTGGAGTATACTCTAATGTATGGAGAATTCTTCTCTAGAGCTCTTATCCTCGATTTTGTTTATCATGTTGCTAATGTCAAGTCACTTTGCAACATTTGCTAGGTCTCTGGATTTCTTGGTGGTATAAACTGGGCATTGCTTGTAGCTCGAATATGTCAACTGTATCCTAACGCCCTCCCAAATATGTTAGCGTCTCGGTTCTTTAGGGTTTACACTCAATGGCGTTGGCCGAATCCTGTCCTCCTTTGTTCAATGGGTGAAGGATCTCTAGGTCTTCAAGTATGGGATCCTAGAAGAAACCCAAAGGACCGGTTGCACATGATGCCCATCATTACTCCTGCTTATCCTTGTATGAACTCTAGTTATAATGTCTCTGCAAGTACATTGCGGATTATGACAGGAGAATTTCAAAGAGGCAAAGATATATGTGAGGTAAGATTTAGATTAGCCTCAATGGTTTTAGCTTCCATGCAGATTGATTGATTTATTACAGTCGTTTTGATGTCTTGAAGGCTATGGAAGCTAACGAAGCTGATTGGGATACCCTTTTTGAGCCATTTGCGTTCTTTGAAGCGTATAAAAACTATCTTCAAATCGACATCTCTGCTGCAAATGTTGATGATCTACGAAAATGGAAAGGCTGGGTTGAGTCACGTCTCAGACAGCTCACGCTGAAGATTGAGAGACATACTTATGACATGCTTCAATGCCACCCTCATCCACATGATTTTCAAGACGCATCCCGTCCCCTCCATTGTTCTTACTTCATGGGTCTGCAACGTAAACAAGGAATTCCAGCAACTGAAGGCGAGCAATTCGATATTAGAAGAACCGTTGAAGAGTTTAAACACACTGTTAACGGTTACATGTTGTGGATACCTGGGATGGAGATTAGTGTCAGTCATATAAAGCGAAGAAGCATACCGAGCTTTGTGTTTCCTGGTGGAATAAAACCTTCACATACCTCTAAAGGAACATGGGACAGTAAACACCGAACAGATCATAGAATTCCTTCTATAGCAAGTGCAGCTCCTACTACTACTACTACTACTACTACTACTACTATTAATGAAGTGACTTGTGAAAGTAAAGGTGGTTCTAACAGTCCAGGAGACGGGAAGAAGAGAAAATGGAGAGACGAGGAGAAACTCACTGATCAGTTAAGGAACTCTAAACACGTTGCAGTTTCAGTGCCTGTAGAGAATTATGAAGCCGGGAGCCCGAATCCATCTGTTGGATCCATTTGTTCAATTCCTATGAAAGATTATTGTACAAATGGTAACACTGATCCTATCGTTAAGGATCCACCAGAGAATGTAGTTGTTTTCGGTAAGATAGAGAGTCATCCAATAGCAAGCGCTCAAGCTCCTAGTCAAGAAATGGAGGAGCTTGAAGACAGTTTTGATTTTGGAAATCAAGTGATTGAGCAGATTCCAAATAAAGATGCAATCTCAGCGGTTACTGCAACTATACCTCCATTTGAGGCCACTCCTACAAATGGCTCACCATTCTCATATGGAGCAGTGGAAGAACTCGAGGTTTTTTCTTTTAAAACATATATTAAGTCACTTGATATAGTTCTTGACTCATTTTCTTTTGTTGAAGGTTCTTCCAATGAGACAGCCCGAGTTGACGAATAGAGCTTCAGTGCAACAGCGAAAACCAATAATCAAGTAAGTTGTTTGTGTATTCATACTTCATCTGAATCTGCATGTCGAGTTTGACAACGTTTGTTTGTTTTTTTGTTGTATAATTATTCACAGATTGAACTTCACATCTCTAGGCAAATCCAACGGCAAGTAATAATGGTTTAGAGCTTATGGTGCTGTTAAGTTGAAGGCTTTCTCTTACTACTATATGGTTTTCTTAGATGTTTAAAAGCAAGTCTTAACTACTTAAGTTTAATGTTAGTCTTGTTTGGATGAGAATAAGATTTATGTAATTCAAGTATTATGGACCCAAAAACGCTTTTTATCTTCTTAAAAGTATATCTGTAGTTTTGCTTCTTTTGTTACCCAAACAAATCCAGAATTTTCTTTAGTTGTCATTACAATTTTCAAACAGAATAATCGAGACCAGTATAAACACAATTAAAGTGATTGCAAGAAAGAGAAAAAGAAGAAGCTGAAGAATCAGTATATCACAATATCTTGTTCTTACAAATTGTATAAACAGACCCAACAAATGAAAACAAGATCACAAAAACCAATAAGTGTCACTGCTAAATCACAAATATCAATCAAGTACCAGTATCAGTTGATTCGGATCTATATAGCAAGAGCCAAATGGCTGAAATGAAAAGATCTCTTAAGGCTTGACGTATGCTGTCTTCTTACAGACAGGGCAAGCATTCTTCCTATAAAGCCACTGTTTCACGCATTGGACATGGAAGCTATGTCCACAATCCAATTTCCCCACCTGACCCTCTCTCTCATACTCATCCTGTCATCACCAAACTTAAACATGAATTAGAAACTGCAAAATGAAACTCATGCTCCTACTAGCAATCATCTCTCTGAAGCTTTGAGAAGATATGGATTTACTCAATCTGGACTTTACCTGACAGATGCTGCATTTTCTATCAGCAAGAGTATGTGATAATGAAGGGTTGATTTTCCGAAGACAACGATGTATCTCGCTCTCCTTTAGTCCAGTATTCACATAACCAATTCTATCACCAAGCTCTAGAAGTTGCTGTGCAATATCCAAAGCCAACACACTCAACAAAGTTGAGAAGATGAAACTGTAATTGTTTTTTTCTCACGAGATTAAGAGAAACATACCTCGTACGACATACTATCAACATCAAGCCTCAAGTTTTGAAAATGATCTCGCGAATCTGTTATCCTTCCAATTACAAAACCATCCCGGAGCATCATCTGCAGCAAACAGCATATCTTTTAACATGACTACACTAGCTACATGGTTTAGTAGTCACTGATATTAGCTGTCTAAAACAGCTTACGGCACCACTAGAGAAGTAATTAAAGAAGATAACGATTACAGTATTTGTTTCCCATTCATGTAAGAGACAAAAGGGGAATATAGAATCATCTCTTAGTTGATATGAAACCAGCCAAGTAACAACTCAAATCTTCAATCAGTGTTTGACTTTGATCACTTCATAAACTCATGAGTCAAATCTATAACATTCTACCTCAGTAAGATCATCAGGGTAAGGGCCATGGTATCTACTTGAGAACAATGCTGGTTCAGGGCGTGATGACGTCGAATCAGTGTTCAAGATAGCGTGAGATTGAGATTCTTGATTGAGAAACCGCCTGGTAAGAACAGAAGTACCCTGGAGACATTTACAACATTGTGTTATTACTATCCAAAGATACGAAATAGGAGAGCTAGCTAATACAGTATGGTTTAGGACCTGAATGTACATGATTCAAGAACTCCCCTAACTCACTTAATCCAACCATAAGCTAAACCATGCTAATACACCATCTTCTAACCAAGCTAGACAAAAAAGATGGTAAGATTAATAAGAGTTATCAATTCTGAATTGTTTATTGCTTAACAAACCCAGAGGACCACACATCAAACAAACTATACTCTATATTATCCACACATCAACACAAAAAACTAATAATAGAGAATCTCTACCAAAGTAGACCCTTGTAATTGTCTAAAAAGAATACAAACAAGAAACACAACGACTATAGCTCCAACTACTCTACACAGTGTCTGCCTAAACTATATAATTTTCTTAAACAAATCCCAATAATAATACTAAATCCACCACCAAATTTACTCAAATTTCACTAGCAATTAGATCATTTAATTTTCTGGATTCTGGATTGCAGATATACTGAACGTAAATCTACCACTATTACCTCTGTTCGATGAGAATTGTTCTTATCCACATCAATTTTGCGACGCAACAACGGAAGATTCCTTCTCGGAGGAATTGACACGACAGGAGGATCCTCCGATCGATTAACCACCGCATCCGTCGAGAATCCTAATCCAGGGCCGCACCAAACATCCGGAATCGCGACGCAACCGCCGCCATCAACGTCTCTAGTCTCGCTTACGAACCTAATCGAACCATCGTCATAGCTTCCCTTATTCTTCTTCTTCTTTTTCTTTTTCTTATTGTGATTATTTCTAGTTCTCGCGTCCCAATCCGCGGATGAGCGAATCACGGAGGGAACAGAGACTTCCTGAGCAGCTGCGGCAGTGCAACTCATCCTCCGAAATGACGACGTTTGAGGGAAAGCGAGAGGTTTCTTCCTCGTGATTTCGTTGGTGGAAGTCGGGAGGAGAAAGAAGGAAGACAATGCGGAGTTGCAGAAGCGATTAGGATGGGAAATTGGAAGGACGACGTGGGACAGCGGAGGATCATCGTCGGCCTCCATATGACGGGATGATTGGTTCCTAGCTCGTCGGAGTCTGATGTGCTCGCCGATTGTTGTCGAAGACATTCTCAGAGAATGAAGAGAGAGAGAGGAAGGAGATAATGGAAATGTGGGAAAGAGAAGAAACACAGAGCGGGGAAGAAAGAGAATGATTTCAAGCTTATGAGTGTTGATCACTATAAAATATAAAATATTATATTTTATATTTCTTAAAAAATGATTACAACTATATATTATTATCGTGATTTTTTTTGTTTTTACATGCAACCGTTCCAACCAAATTAGCTTATGTATTTTTTTGTGTGAAAGTTATATGAGGTTGCATCAGATATAAAAATGTAAAAATATGTATAAGTTATTTATTTTAAAAGGTTTTTGCATCTTTTTCTCTTTATTCAAAGATAAGTAAAATTCAGAACTTTTACAGATTTTAAAAGTCGATGCTTGCTTGTTAATATGGGAAAGGTGTCATTGTCATGTCATGAGATCTGTTTCCACTTCTTTTTCTTAAAAAAAAGTCATAAATGTTGGATGGCCTATTAGGGAAGACTTATTATTACTATGATGACTTGAAAGTGATTTTAGCCTCCACTTTATATGGGCTATAAATCTATTGGTTCTTTTAAGCCCATGTCTCTAAGAAACAGTCAAACATATAAATGAATTATGAAAGATATGTTGTTGACAAAAAAAGAAAAGAAAGAGTTGTCATATGTTAAATTATTCTCTTATTACCAATCATACTTTTTTTTTTGTTAAAAGACCAATCATATTTGCATTGCAAAGTATCGTTTGATAACACAGATATTACATTGTTAGAAACTACTAGATTAATATACATTGTTGAATGTAATTGTGTTTTTTGTACTATATATATATATATATATTAATTATATATTGAGTTTTGCCGATCCAAAAGTGACAAAAAAACAGTTACACTACAAACTTTCATATTACATTTATTAATTTTTCACCCCAAAACTCTACTACAAAAAAGATTTCATATCGAAAACATAAAAATAAAAAAACAATAACTGATAAGAGATATGAACCAATCGATTCGTTATCAATTAATTTTGAGTTGAAAATCCACAATTATGTTAAGTTTTTACGAAAAACTTTTTGCGCTTCAAAATGGGCTTTGATCTTCATCTGTTATAACTGTTGCGAAGTGGGTCTATTCTCAAGTCTTAGCCCAAATCAGGTTAGATTCTTATAAGGATCATCGCAAGGCTTCTCTGTTCTATGTTGTTCACGAAGACTTTAAGATTGGTACCAATTTTGATTGGAGGTTGTTAAGCTGAAGCTGAAGATTGAAGGTCTGATTACTCCTACTATATCTTCTGTACTTGCGTTATAGTTCCCTGTAATCAAGTAGTAGACATATTAGTTAAAGCGTTGTAATCTCTAAAAGTGCAAAAACAACCATCAGAGTTTTTTCGGTGAATCGAAACTAGTAAAAGCAGTTGAAGGGGACAATCCCTTTATTGGGCTATATCTTTGATAGATATGTTGTATATATTTAACGATATTCTAGGTCTAGTCGTTATCTTTCCCTTCCTATATATATGTACACTCTGATTTATCAATACAACACACATTTATTTTTACCTAGAATTATTTCATGGTATCAGAGCATATTTTTTCTATCGCCGCCTCTCTGAAACTTTAACAAGCCGCCGCTATTCTCTCTTCTACTCACGTCATGGGTGATGACACTTCTTCTACCTCTAATATGCAATCAACAACTTCTTCTCCTTCTCCGTATCTTCTAAACGCGTTGGATAATCCCGGTGCACTGATTTGTTATGTGATTCTCAAGGAAGATAATTATCCCGAATGGTATGTGGNAAGCAAAAGCTTGGGTTCATTGATGGAACTATTCTAAAACCGATTGCAAACCCTAATTTAGCTATGTGGCAAGCTGCTAACTCGATGATAATTGGTTGGATTCGAACTTCTATAGATCCAACTATACGCTCCACTGTGGGATTTCTTACAGATGCACACGCCTTATGGGAGAGTCTCAAGGCACGGTTTTCTGTTGGAAACGGAGTCAGAAAACAGGTCTTGAAGGATGAGATATCCAATTGCAAACAAGACGGTTATTCAGTTCTCAAGTATTATGGTCGACTCTCAAAGCTATGGGAGGAACTAGACAACTATCGTACTGCTCGTACGTGTACGTGTGCCGCAGCTACAGACATTGCCAAAGAACGTGAAGATGACCGTGTTCATCAATTTCTTTTCGGGTTGGACTTGCCACGGTTCACCTCTATTCGATCTACCATTACGGGTGAAGACCCATTACCTTCACTCTCTCTCATCTATTCATGTGTAGTCCGTGAAGAGCAGAATCTTAATAATGCTCAAAGCAAAGAATCCATCAAGTCTGATGTCATAGGTTTCTCGGCCAAAACAGATCAAATTACGTTAGCTGCTGCAGTTTCTGGATCACGATTCAGAGACAAGACTACATTGTTTTGTACCCACTGCAATCGCAAGGGACATGACATCTCTGAGTGCTTTCTACTTCATGGGTATCCCGACTGGTGGTTGGAACAAAACCGTCAAACCGGGACGTCTCGTTCTTATAATGACTCACGGTCTAGTTCGCGTGGCGGACGTTCATCAAAGACCGCAAGTAGAGGTCGTGGCAGAGCCAATAACGCTCAAACATCACCATCTGTTCCATCTTTTGACGCTGACCAACTGTCTCAAATCCTAGCTCTTTTGCGCACACAACAACCTCCTGGATCTACAGAGAAATTGTCTGGTAAAAACGAATCTTTATGACGTCATTATTGACACTGGTGCATCGCACCATATGACAGGGAACCTTGCGTTTCTTACCAATCTTGTTACTATTAAACGTATCCCTGTCACGTTTCCAGACGGGATTGTCTCCAGCGCCACTCAAGCTGGCACTCTCTCATTGAACTCTGACTATGCCTTGCATAATATTCTAGTTGTGCCAGACTTTACTTGCACTCTAATCTCTGTCTCTAAACTGCTTAAGCAGACCGGTTGTATTGCTGTCTTCACTGACACTTTGTGCTTTCTTCAGGACCGTTTCACGAGGACGCTGATTGGAGCGGGTGAAGAGCGTGACGGAGTGTACTATTTTACGGGACTTGAAGCTGCTCGGGTCAACAAAGTGATCTCTGGTTTTCCTTCCGCGACTTTACTTCATCGTAGATTAGGCCACCCCGGAACTAGTGTTTTTCTTTCTATTTCTAGTTATGATAAAACTTCTAGTGTTTTTGACGAGATCAGACATTGCAACATTTGTTATCGCGCTAAACAAACGCGTGAGAGTTTTCCTATTAGTGATAATAAAGCTTTGGATTGTTTTTCTCTCTTACATGCTGATGTATGGGGTCCGTATCGGGTTCCTTCTTCTTGTGGAGCTCGTTACTTCCTCACTCTTGTTGATGACTTCTCTCGTTCTACATGGACGTTTTTAATGCATCAAAAGTCCGAAGTTTCTTCTATTATCCGTCGTTTCTGCGCCATGACCGATCGCCAATTTGGTAAATC
>OVAV01000232.1:0-21334 GCA_900406375.1 Iberis amara | reverse complement strand
ATGAAAATTATCCTCAATTTTAAGAATTTATTTTAAATTTATTTGAATAATATAATTATCTAGATAATCATAAATTTCACAATTAATTATATTTTATAATTATTTTAATTACGAAAATAATTTTTATTTTCGGAATTAATTATTTAATTAATATAAACAAGGACATTTTCGTCATAAAAATATATGCAAGGGTATTTTTCAAATTACATAAATAGATAGTGTTTTTTTTGTTCTAAAGATAATTGATTATGGAAGACATTAGTTTATCTCCGTAACAGAGCTACGGAGTGCTCTTTTGGCCAATGAATCGGCTAAAACATTGTCTCGATGGACATACTTAAACGAGGAGATATTAAGAAGTGTTACTAGGTGGTCAATGTCTTGGAGGATACCAAACATATCCACTCTCTTCACACTTGAAAAAATCAACTTAACAAGAACCTGAGAATCAGATTTGAATGAGACTTTGTTGAGACCCATCCTTAATGTTTGTTGAAGAGCTTCTCTAGCTGCTAAACCTTCAGTCATGAGTGCTGAAGTTACCGAATCTTCTGGTCTACAACCTGAACACAGTACGTCCGACGGTGCGGAGAAAAACGCCCAGCCCAAGCCTGCCTTCTGCTTGCTTGCATCCCACGCTGCATCGAAATAACAGAGGATACCTTCATCGGGAGAGGTAGTTGGGCTACGGGTAATTGTTACAGATGTTTGGCTGAGTTTATCTAAGGTTTTTGCTTCTTGCCATTCCCTTGCTAATCTTATAGCATTTAGAGCTATGTTGGTAGCTGTGGACTCCTTCTCTTCAAATAACAGTTTGTTTCTTGCTGTCCAAATACACCAACAAACCCATAGGAAGAGGTCACCGTCTTTTAAACCTATTGGTGGGAGGCAAATGATTTCTCTGAGTTGCTGCATCCCTTCCACGAATGTTCCGATCTGTGAAGTCTCCAATTGAGTCTTCGCTGGTATCTCTTTCCATATACGTTGAGAAAATCTGCAAACAAAGAACATGTGTAGTGCAGATTCTGATTCTCCACATCGAACACATCTCGAATGTGGGATAATTTTCCTAGAGACAAGGTTATCACCAATTGGTAAAGCTTCCTGTAATATTTTCCAGAGAAATAATTTTAACTTCGGGGAGTAGTTCGTATGCCACACATCTCTGTTCCATTTTAGGATTAAAGGTGCAGAGGTTGGAGTTGTGGCAGGCTCATCAGCTTCTATCGCTGCCAGGTATCCCGATTTTGCAGAAAAATTGCCATTTTCAGTTCCTAGCCAAACTCGTCTATCTTTTCCTTTGAATTTGCTTGGCTTTATGTTAAGAATATTGTGTTCTTGTTCTGGAATTAATTCTCTATTTTTTTGAATTTCCCATTCCTTCTCTGTCGAAAGAAGGTAACTTACTTTTGTCTCTTGATGGCAATATTGTGGTGGTCCAAAAGGACGAGATGATTCCGTCGATGAGAGCCAATCATCATACCATATATTAATTGATGTTCCATCTACAACAGCCCAACCTAGTTTCTTTTTTAAGAGTTCTTTTCCGATTTGGATCCCGCGCCAACCATGTGAACATGCCGTTGGAGTTGAGCTTTCTAAAAAACTGTTGGAGTGACAGTATTTACCAAGGAGAGTTCTAGCAAGCAGACTACTTGGGTTTTGAAGGATTCTCCAACTTGTTTTTGCTAGGAGGGCATCATTGAATTTTTGTATATCTCTAAACCCCAAACCCCCATCATGTTTACTCTTGGCCATTCGGTTCCAAGAAACCCAAGCCATTTTCTTTTTCTCCGGGTTTGCATCCCACCAAAATCTTGTTAGGGCTGTTTGAATACGCTTACTAAGACTTCCCGGTATTTTGAAACATGATAGTGTATACGTCGGAATTGCGGCCAGCACCGCTTTTAGAAGAACGAGTTTTCCGGCGCTCGATAATTGTTTTGAAGACCAAGCTATCGCTCTTTGCCTAATCCTATCAACTATCATGGTGAACAAGTCTTTCTTTTTCCGTCCAAACAGTTCTGGCAAACCTAAGTATTTGCCGAGGCCACCTTCCTTTTGAATAGAAAGGTCATTCTTCACTCTAGTTCTAGTTTCCAATGACGTTTTTGCGGAGAACGTAATAGCCGATTTTTGCGTATTGATCTTCTTCCCGGACGCTTGCTCATATAGGTATAGGATTTCCTTGAGCTTTCTGCAAGATTTAGTATTCGTCTTACAGAAAAACATTGTATCATCGGCAAAAAGAAGATGATTTATGGCGGGGCTCCGCCTTGCAACTTTTATACCCGCAAGAGATCCTTGTAATTGAGCCTCTTTGCACAAGCCCGAGAGGACTTCACTACAAAGGATAAAGATATATGGAGAGAGGGGATCTCCTTGACGGATACCTCTTTGCGGTGTAACTCTTCCTTTTGCCGAGCCATTGATAATGAAGGAGTAAGTCACTGTTGTAATACACTGAATTACCCAACTTATCCAGCGAGGGTGAAAGCCGAGTCTATCGAATACCGCCTCAACAAATCCCCATTCAACTCGGTCATATGCTTTACTCATGTCGGTTTTAACCGCCATACTACAATGTTTTTCCGCATTAGACGTCTTGAGGTAGTGGAGAGTCTCGTGAGTTATAAGAACGTTATCGGCAATGGCTCTCCCGGGCACGAAAGCAGACTGGTTCTCTGACACTAAATTTGTCAGGATCATTTGAAGACGCTTTGCCAGCATTTTAGCTATAATTTTATAGAAAACCGTACAAAGCGCAATGGGTCGGTAATCCGCCACCGACTTTGGGCTTTGTATTTTGGGAATTAGACAAACATGTGTTTCATTCGCTCTTTCCGGTAATGTACTTGAGATGAAGAAACTTTGAATTTCAGTACATATTTTTCCTTTGACTGAATCCCAATTGGATTGGAAGAAACATGCGAGGAAACCATCCGGTCCAGGCGCTTTATCCGGATGTATTGAAAAGACCGCACTTTTAATTTCCTCTTCTGTTGGTGGGCGAATAAGGAACTCATTAGTTTCTGGTGTGATACTTGGCTGTAAAGCTCTATTCACTACATCACGTCTGTTTTCACTATGAGATTTAAAGATCTCATTGAAATAGTCTTGTATCACTTCTGTGATTTGATTGTCTTCCACCACTGGATTTCCCATGGAATCCTTTATGACAGAGATAGTGTTTATAGCTCTGCGGCCTCTAGTGATTGCGTGGAAATAGCCACTATTTCGATCCCCCAAACTCAACCATAGTTGACGGCTTCGTTGCTTCTAGTACATTTCTTCTGCTTGGTATGCACTATTTAACTCGCTATTGATCTGTTGAATTGCTCCATCCTCTATCGTATCATCTGTCATTGCTTTCTCTAGTGCTGCCTTTTTATATTCAATTAGCTTTTGGTTATCAGTATGATTTTCTTTGTGCTATCTGATAATAGCAGTTCTACACAACGTGAGACAATGTTGGACAAATTCAGCAGGGCATCGTTGCCATATACCCGAGACCAATGTTTTAATTTCTGAATTCGATTTTAGCTTTCTATCGTAACGGAAAAGTCCTCTTTTCTTTTCAGATCTGGTAGAGAATATAGTGAGAAGGGGCCTATGGTCCGAACCCTCGAAGCGATGGTAGTGGCTGAAACTCGAGGGGAACTGCTCAAACCATTGACTATTAGCTAGTGATCTATCCAGTCTACATCTAACGATGTGATGGTGGCGTTTTCCTCTCCATGATCGTGCGTTTCCAGAGTGTTTCACATCAAATAGATCACATTGCGATAAGAACGATCTGAATTCTACAAAAGTTCCTTCTGCTCTATTTGGCCCTCCTGATTTTTCATGAGCATTAAAGTCGCCTGTTAAGAGCCAAGGTGCGTCACGATTGCTCCCTGTTGTTTGAATGTTTTGCCAAACAGTACGCCGATGTTCTCTATTCGGGTCGCCATAAACAAACGTGATAAGGAAGGTTTTATTCTGAGCTTTAACAATAGAATCAATGAAATTTGGGCACGATGATAAGATTTCAATTTCTGTCTTTTGTTTCCAGAACAAGGCTAAACCTCCGCCTCCAGTTTCTGTTACAGATACCAAAACATTATGAGTAAAGCCCAAATCCTCAAAAGTAGTCAGAACAAAAGAGTCGGGATTTTTTGTCTCCATATGGAAAATTATATCAGGTGAATCTTGTCTGATTAAATTCCGGAGACGTCGAACTGTCAAGGAATTCCCCAAACCTTGACAGGTCCAACTCAATACTTTTAAGGAAGAGGATGGGATGGATTGTGAAAATCCATCGACCTCTTTGAGATGCCTGGTACAAATTTTGCCTTTGGTGGATTTCTTCGGCTTATATTCTCCTCCGTTGGAGGGATGGTTCTAGTGTTCTGAGACACTTGATTAGATTTTGAACCCCTAGCTGGGGAGCCTTTTTGTGTTTCTAAGTTCAGTTTCCTTCTTGGTGAACCCTGAGACTGCATATACTTTCGCTTTTTGGAGCTTGTTCCGGGAAAAACTTTGGGCTTACTTGAATTTTCTTCTTTGTTGCTGGCCTGCCCGGCTTTCTCTTCGTACTAGGTTGCTCTGTGAGAGTGACAATTGCATTGATATCATGCACAGGAGGTCCTAGTCTTTGTGTAGCCGGTACACGGTCTGGATTTTGAGAGAGAGAGTCTGTTTCCTCCCTCTGTTTTTTGGTTGTTAAGGCTGACCTGGCTAAGTTAGCTGCAGCTTCATCAAATTCTCATGATTCCTCAGCCAATCTGAGCCTCTCCTTTCTTGCAGCGCTTTCTGTCGGGTCAGCGCAATTAGCATACTGCACCATCACTTCTCTGAGTTCTCCGAATGCTACTTCCATATGTTGTTTCGGGATTTCGGGGACTCTAGGCATTGAAGATTCTACATAAATAGATAGTGTATTTTTCAAATTCTATGTATAATTTAGGGTAGTTTTCAAATTGCTCCTTAGGTTTTCTCCTCAAATAGAAAAACCCGCATTGAAAAATCCAAAGGTCTAGATAGGTGGTGCAAACTACCGATTTTGGTAAGTAAATAAAGAATCCAATTATGTGAACATGTTGAAGAAAAATTGCTGACACCTTCACCGTCATAGCTGCAACCGCAATTGGAACAATGACCCTTTTTTTCGTACCCGGTGTTTACATGCGAACTTCATCCTATAAATAGAGTATTTAGCCATTATATTTTTTTTCATCTAATCTTTAAACAATTTGTAAAATTACCAAGAGGAGTTGCACATGAGTTTGAGAGTTTTTATTTTCGAGTAAGTAATCTTATAATTCTGTTTTTAAGAGTAACAGAGTGATTTCTTTCGACTTATTTCATAATCGATTCCAACAGTAAACGATAAAGGTTTTCTAAATGGTAAAATACCTCGTTTACATGAAAAGGCTTTTTAATTGTTTCTAAAGCACCAGCTATTGATACTTAGGCAAAAAAACCCAGTAATGGAGAGGTAATACGAAAAGCCTTTGGTTAGTGTGGAAACCGATTGCTAGGAAGTCGTTATAAAGATGATGTAGACAATCAAATATAACATGCAGTTTATGCAAAAGGACATAGAATAAGAAAATAACACTTCGAAATAAGACAAAATAATTATTAAATTAAAATTTCAGAATTTATTATCCCAAGAAGGTAACAAAATCTTCCAAAATTAAATTGAGGTCCACAATTAGAAAAAGTGGTTCATCATCATCATCCTCGCTGATGCACTATTTATCCCTCCCTTCTAGATTCTTGTTTAATTATTATTATTATTATTATTATTTTTTTGCCAATATTCCTGATTTTTTTATATCGACCAAATATTATATTAGTCAAGAAAATTAATTGAAATAGGATACAAACCATCCAACAAATGAAACAACAAATTATACGGTCAATGCTGCCATTTAAGCATAATATAAAGATTAGTGGTATTCGGTTTTCACGTCAAGTTTGGATCAAAATTTTCAAGTTCAAATTTTTTGGATATAAGAGTTTATTACCTATATAGTTACCGAAATTTTCGTGTCGAATTCGGGTCAAGTCAGGTCGGTTTTAGGTTCAAGTCAAGTCAAAACTTTGAGAATCGATTTATATGCAAAAAATTTTGGATCCCAATAGATTCGGCTAGCGAAGACCTGTATGTATTCGAAATTAATTAAAATATCTGAAATCTATAAAAAAGTACCCAAAATTCATAAAGATAATCGATATTAGTTAAAATGTTAATATAGTTTTTTGGCTTTATGTCATCACAAACCATATATGTTCTAAATAATAACACAAAATATGTTCCTGAAAAACCAAATGGTTTGAAGTTAGAAAGTGTATTTTTTTTTTTTTAATGTATCAAAAATTCGGTTTTTCGGATACTGGGTTGAGTCGGGTTCGAATCAGGTACTAGAAAAATGTTAGTATAAAACCCGTTTAAATAATTGATGTTTTCGGATCGGGTTTGATTCGGGTTTTTCGGACTAGATTTTTGGTTTCGAGAAATATGCCTAGTAAAGATCCATAATTTGATGAGGTTATGAAATCTGGCGAGTTGCTAATTACCAGAATTTGGGAGGTCCACTATATCTTAGTGATACGGTGTAAATCTATTCGGGATAATGATAAGGTATATATCGAATATAGATTTTGATGTTTAGTTCAAAATGTCTTCTAAAAATTTTAAGATACGTCACTGCAACCGAACTTTGTTTCACTATTTATATTTATATGATATAAATACCTAATTCTGTGACTTGCTAAGATTCATCATCCAAATATTATTTAACAATTCAATCGGTTACACTCACCAATCAACTATGTATTAATTATGTCAATTGAAGATTCACTTAAGATATATAAATTCAACAAATAATTCAAACCACCCTCTAGAGAACCACTAACTTTCTTTTTTCTGTCTGTCACACAACATTAAAATACCATATATTAAAAATATCACACAATATTGGCACATTTATAAGAAAATCATCACCAAATGGAACAATACAAGATTATTAAAAAATATATATATCTTTTTCTTTTAAATCTCAAATCATGGAGGACCGGACGCTCAACTACTGCACTCTAGTTTTCAGTGTGGACTCGTCTCAAGACTTCCAATTATTAGCATAAAGTATTTATTATGATAGCACTTGTCTTATTGTTGTTTATTTAGCATTCTGGTGTTTGGGTATGGTCTCTTTTGGGATCGTGACAATAGTTATAGACCAAGAAGTTCCTTTGTGCCCATGCCATTGCCCCCATTTGTTGTCGGCTCAACCCTCGGTTCCCTATAGGTGCAGCCGAAGGCGGTCTGCATGAGCTAGAACCATCTGTTGTGCATCCTGCTAGCTTAAAGTTTGTATATTTAGCCACAAATGGTTGGTATCGATAGTCGGCTTTGATTCTCCCATTTTCTGTGGCCCAGTCTGATGCATCCCATATTGATCCGTACAACCACATCGGTCTTGTAGGGAAGATAGCTTCACTCTTTCTATCATAAGTACGGATCGGTACATCGTCTACATAAAACCTATAAAAATATTTATAGAAAATTAGACCAATTTAATATATATGAACATAATCAAGATTACGAAACTTACACAATTTGATTTGAGTTCCACAAAATTGCGTAATGGTGGAAATTTTGAGTTGGGTCAAACCACAAGTTGAATTTCATTTCTCTCCCAATAACATTTCGGTCACCACTTCCTCTTACAAATACATTCGTCTGAAGGCTATAAGGTCTTCCCGGTGTCGTACCGAGAAACTCAATATCGACCTCATCGTGATCTCCTGGATGCTCTTGGTTGTTTGATAGCTAGAATTCCAAAAATAATACAAACTGCTTTATATGTCACACTATTAGATGGTTAATTAACCATTTTCCATCATTATAAAATGTTTCAAAGTGTTAATTTCTTACGTAGAGGGATGTATCAACCCCAGCTGTGTAGCCTGGTTGGAGTTTAATAGAAGCACCAAAGTATCCAGACTTGTATGGTAGATGAGATTTGAACCCACTCCCTGTTCATAATCCACTATAATTAAATTAATTAAGTAATTTTGGAATAAAGACAATAAAAAATAAGCTACCGACACTCTTACAAGACGTGCTGTGTATTACATAACATTAGTTGATATTACTTTCATATAGCATAAGATGTTTTTGTATGTTTATAAAATGGACAGAAGAAAAGAAAAAGGACCAGAGGATTTGTCGAGTGAAAGAGTGATAACGTCATGTTCACTACGAAGGTGTTGAGAACCCCAGAGAGTGTGAAAATGAAGATCAAAAGGTGAAGTAGGCACTCGGGAACTAGGGTAGTATCCTGGAGAAGGAGAACTTTGGCTATAAGCAAAAGGGCACAAGACTAAGAGAGCTAGAGGAACTATAATGATTAGAGGAAAAGCCATTTGTGGAGTGAGTGAAGTCAAGTAGAGAACAAATGATTGTATAAATAGAGAGAAATGCATGCGGGTCCCCTTGATTGGATGGGCCTTATGGATTCATCCATCCCATATGTTAACATTTCATGTCAAAATTTTATCATGTTTCTATCTCTCATGAATTTATTACTAACTACTAAAGTCAAAATTCAGATGAATATCCTTTATTTAGTGTATTTTTTATTTATTTATTACAATTGTAAATGATCAGTTTTTTTCGATATTATTAGTAAAATTTAAAATACTATGTTCTAGACAAAAGTTTTTGAGCACCGATCGAACATTATTGTATTAATTATTTCTATAATAATATTTTTTCAATCACTTCGACAACACAAAGTATATTAATCATATAAGAAAGAAAGAGTGGGGAAAGTAAATTAAAGAGAAATATGATAAATATATTTCTATATTTTGTTATATAGAGGTTAATGTTCAAAAAAAAACTCAACGATACTGGATATTAGAGCAAATTAATTGTAGAATGCTGATCCTTAGTGGTCTAGTGGGAGGTAAATCCCTTGGCTTGGATCTTGGCATGGATTCAAATCCCAAAGGGTGTAGTTTAGGTTGGGTAGTTTAGGAGATGACAAAAAAAAATTGTAGAATAAGAACTTAACGATACTGGTGGACTTTTACTATAAAAAGGAAATGATTTGTCTCGATTTTAACCTCAATATTTCGTCACATGGATGAAGCGTAGATTTTTCTTTTTTTTTTTCGTCTGGTGAAACAGAAACCCGATTACAAACAAAATAAGAAAAAGGGTTAAACATGTACACCCATAAAATTCTAAAGCCGGCATAAAACGAAGATATCTCCGGAGATAGAAGACCAAAAGAGGCAGACAGAATTACAAAGTGAAATAACTCCTAAACACTAAAACACTCGAAACTACACGAAGAAAAGCCCGATAGCATAGAGAGTCGAACGCATAAGACCTGAACCATCTGAGACATGATGAAGAAGCTAAAAAGTGAGACATATACCCTGAAACTCGAACAACTCCTCCTTTAGTGGATTAAACCTACCTCACGAAATAAAACGCCGGATGCAAAGTCGGAAAGGTAGAACCAAAGGAGCTTAGAAGCCCACTGACCTTCTTGGATGAATGAAGTCACGAGACATTAAACGCCTTAAAGAGCATTCCGGGACAAAGATGGCGGATCTCATCCGGATCCAAACTGTAGAAACCAGGAGCGAGAACCAGCACACACCCTAAAAAGCCAGAGCTCAGAAGAGAACTGACAGCGGCTGAAGGGCAAGGACAAAGCCATACTTCACCAGAAACACACTTAGACACACAAAACCTCAGAAAAGGCACTACAGACAAAACCAGGAATTAACCTCACATAGAACCGGAAATCGGCAACCAGAAAACCCTAGAATCTCCGGATGAACCGTAGAGATCCTGATGCTGCACTTGGACTTCAATAGACAGCACCTCAAGACCATAAACCAAAGCCTACAGAACTCAAAGCCTAACCTGAAGAAGACAAACGCAGATCTGAAGTCGACACCGAGAGAGCTTAGAGGCTAGGAGAAAACGAAGCACCTAGGCGAGCGCCAGAAACAAAACCAACCTCCCTAACCGATGAAGGAGCAACCGCAGATCCAGCCTAGATAGATCCCGAGACAAAACAGGACACAATGGAGAGCCAAGACATACCACCTAGTAGCTCGGAATCGGAAACACCGGTAGAACCCACCGCCGACGAAACATCAATAACGAAGAGGAGGAAAGCGTCGGTGAAGACTATGGGCTTCAGACAAAATCCGATGACCACCGGAAGTCATCAGAAATGGAATAACCAAAACATAAAAATAAAAGAGAAACGGCGCCGGCAACCGCCAGCACCGCCAGTCTGCCACCATCAAAAACCTAATGCGACGGTCTTGGAAATTGGGACAGAGAGAAAATATCTTTTTGGAGAGAGAATTGTTTTCCCTCCCTTGTCTCATTTGAAGCGTAGATTTTTCAGCTTGTGTGTTTATTGGAAGAAGAGCTATAATTTATGGACCACACGATGAAAATGAGGAAAATCTATCTCGGCCATTGACATAGGTTCGGCGACGAGAAAAGGAAATACATGGGTACAGTAATCAAGGAAAAGTAAAAAAACAAAAAGCAATTAACAGTTGTTGTTTGAAATGTGTAGAGTACGGAAAGTGTCGAGGTCATGTACGAAAAATGTCGAGGTTGTGTATTATAGAGTCGGCAAACATTATATTCATGGAATCATAAAAACGTTTTTTGTCGGTCAATTCAAATGTGAAGGAAATAGTTTTAGCAAAAAAAAAAAAAAAACAGAGGAACATAAATGATAAGGTGAAAAGTAGAACATAAACATTTGAATTGTTATAAGAAAAACATAATGGTTTCATGTTCAATCGGATGAGTATGAGTCGAGATCTTCATTGCTATCATCTTCCTCGCTAGATACTCCTTGAGGAGACATCTCGTCTTCACTTTTAGTGGATGTTCTCGGTGTTGACACGGGAGACAAACCCTCGTTGCCGGATTCCTCAGACGATGATGATGATGACGACGAGGATGATGATGAGGACGAGGATGATGAGAAGATGACAAAATGGTGAGCGGTTTATGCGTCGGTGGTGGAGGAGACAGTCGCCTAGGACATTTTGTGGTTTGTTTCCTCATATCAGTGGTGGACGACTGTGAATTAGGAGACTCGCACTTCTGTGATCCTTAGTCCATCATGTTGATGTGAAAAGAGTAATAAAGAGTCTTTTGTGTTCTGTACTGTTACACAGCGCCGGCGAGACCCTTTTGTGTAGTGATGCGTAAGTTGATGTATGGTAGTGTTGCATATTTAAATGTCAATAAATGTAATAAAATTTTCGAACTCCGGATAATTAATTTATTGTACAATTGTACGTGTAATATTTGTTGTTTTTTGGTATCCGCATAACTTTTAGAAAATGCTGAAAATGTCTTTGAAGTTAAAATTTAATATAAATTTGATACATTATAAGCCCAACACATATTATCGATATGGGACCGGATATTTGACACATTATATGGATGGTAGACAAAGTAAACCATGTACGATTATCTATGATACCGTCCATAAACACGTGTACATGCGGTTATGCAAAAATATAAGTACACCCTGTTAACTTGCAAAGTACATCGGAGAACCAAAAAAAAACATTGTACACATATGTTCGTGCGCCAATTGGATAAATTTTCTTCAATGCATTGGCACTTCGGGACATGGTGAGGCCACCATTTAGGCTCATACGTAGCTTCGTGTAACGGTTCAACGGCGGTGATGTGGTGGAGTATCTTATATGCCGCTTCCACAAGACGAGGGTGTGCGTAGGAAGTGATCACTTGGTCGAGTAGGTTGTCGGGGTCCATGCCATTGCAACAATGAAGTAAAACTAGCAGAAACATCATGGTGGGGTGAACATTCTTGATGACATCAAGGATGTAGATTGCACTTATAATTTCCTTTTTCCTGAAAGCCAAATCAATTGAGTGCAAGTAGAGTACATATTGGTTTTGCGCGTAGAGACAACAGTTGAAGATATGATTAAATGGGGAGGACGGTATGAAAAATTAGGGGATATGGTCGCTTTTGTAGATACGTAAGGCCGACAAAACGGAATGGTCGTACACCCACCATCTCTCAGAATTGCTAACTCGAAGAAGTCTCTCTAGTGCGGTAAGACCCTCTTTGGCGCATATGCGAACAATTTTCTCCAGGATATCATAGGGAAATATATTTTTGGGGTGAATTCCACGGGAGAAGACCATGATAGTGTGAAATGTGTAACAATATGTGAGAGAAAGGCAGTTGTAGTCTTGTTGTAGGCGATCCGTTTTATAAACGTTTTCTTTCTATATAATGTACATGGTCTCTTGAGCGTGTGGTTTCGAGTGCGTACACATCAGTGTGTACATTTGGCAAAGATACGTCGTAGATGCATATGATTGTAATGTAAATGTTTGATGATGGTGTCAATAAGTGGTTTTAATTGCGATGTGATGTTTATGAAAAGTGAGTATTTTGAAGAAAAAATAGTGATACATGGTGTAGCATCAGTTAGTAATCATAAAATAGGTAAACTCCTTCATTTATTTCTTGTATGAAACACATCAATTACAATTTCTTGGTGAACAGTAGTTTGTATGCCAGATGTTTTTACCAACGCATGATATGAAGAAAAAATAAAAAGGATCATATATGCATGAATGAGGCTATTGCTAACGTAGTGCTCTGTAAAAATTGTACGTGTGTTTAGTCGTTGTATGGCATGTATGTACGGTACTTATATAGACCAATGCGTTTGCTCTCGCGTTATTGAATTTAATTGTGCAATTGTACATGAATTAAACGTTGTGTTTACTGTATCTTTAATTTTGTTTATAATGTTTACGTAACTATGATAGTAGGATTTTTAGGTCTACTTAAGTTCAATTACCTAATGTATTACCATTGTCATTGCAACAAAATAGGTTATCAATCCAAATGGGTGAGCTATTAACCAATCAAGATGTGATCATAATCTATTAATTCAAGCCAAGTTATTAAAGGTGTAAACAAAGAATCCTAAATGAATAGAACAAACATGAAAATCAAATGAAACATATAAACTAACATGCATTAATCAAACATAACCAGATAAGCAGTAGTTAAACAATTGAACAAGTAAACAAGTGAAACTTCAAACAATCAGAGAATAAAATTCCTAAGGATTGGATAATTTATTAGTTATCCTCCTTAACCTACCTAAGTGTTTAACATACCTCAATCATGAGCTAATCCCTAAACAATAAACTCATAAACAATCAAATTCAATCGCTTGACAAATGATCTCAAGCTAAGCTATATCCAGACCTAATTCTCATTAACGGAACACAACCTAACAGGCATTAAGAAACAATCTATTAAAGCCAATAAGCACCCTAAACAACCAATCACTTGGGATATTAATGCAAATCTCTTAAATTATTTGGTTCAGATATTTTATCTAACACCTTGTGGGTGTGGAATTGTTGTACTAAGATTTTAATTGATCAAAAAGAAATCAGCATTAAGAACACTAAAACAAAAGGATCTATACATAAACAACCGTAAACAACCTAGGAGATCAAGGATTCACTACTAATCTATCTCATCCTTAGAAACCTAGAAACTACTCATGAAGAACACAAACTCGGAAAATGAAATAAACATGTTAATCATCAAGAGGAGGCTGAAATTAGTAAGAACAACAAGTATTAAAGGCCAAAACGAAGTAGATTCCAAGATCAATGATAAAACTATCAAGAATACTCAAGAACACAAACTTAGAAAATGATGATCAAACCGAAAAATCAACATGCACCAGATATTTATAATGTTAAGGCTAAGATTAGAAAAGATAAGCAAGAGTCAAAGGAAATAACTAAATAGATTGGTAGATATTGGATCAAACATTCAAGAACATCAAATTGGAAAAGAGAAAAAAACCTAAGAGATTAGAGCATAAAACAAAGGGTAAAACATAGGTAAAATCCATAATCAAGTATTTATAGTGGTTTGGAAAAACCTTAAATCAGTACAGGATAAAACAGGTGGCTTTGGATGCTCAGCTTGGGTAGCTTGGTCAAGTGTAGTGCTCGTTGCGGCTTGACTCAGACAGCCTGGCCGTGTGGTCTAGCCAAGTTAGCAGTGTGGGCTTGAGTTGTATAGTTGACACAGTTAGGTTCGCCGAGTGGTTTGGCCGAGTTGGCAGTTTGGACTCGAGTGGTCTAACTGAATCGGCTAGGTTGGCCGAGTGAACTAGCCAAGTTAGCAGTTTGGGCTCGAGTGGTCTGGCTGACTCTGATAGGCTGGCCGAGAGACTGGTCAAGTGAAGCTGGCCTTGTGTGCGGCTAAGTGTCAAACTCGGCTAAGCTGACCGAGTGATCTGGTCGAGTCTGGTACTTCTCCATATCTTGGTCTTCTGACTTGGGCAGCTTGGGCGAGTCTATGCCAGAGTAAATCACTTCTTCTTTTTCTTCATCTTGTCCTTATCATTCCAAAAGCTTCCTTTGTAACTTAATGAACTCTAAAATGCAACATGTATTGTGGGTAATAAAGACTATGAATGCTGTGAAATGATGATAGAACATAGGTTAAATTGTTATAAATGTATGCTTAAAACACGTAAAATATAGAAATATCAACTCTCCCAAACTTAGTCATTGCTTGCCCTCAAGCAAGCAATTCATAAGCTAGAGAAGAGGTTTGAAGACGGGGACTCATAACCATAATGTTGATAAACTAGATATAATCAATGTCCAAGTTAACAATTCTATAGTGCAAGGTATTTGATAGTAGGATTTTTCAGTCCTTTACTAATTTAATTCCCTAACATAATATCATAGTCATTATAGTATATAGGGTTGTCAATCCAATTGGGTGAGATATTAACCAATCAAGATGCAATCAGAATCTATTAATTCAAGCCTAATGATCTGAAAAGTAAACTAACAATCCTAAAAGAACAGAAAAAAAACAAGGAAATCAAGGTAAACATAAAAACTAGCATGCATTAAACAAATTTAACAGATAAGCAACACTTGAATCATTAAACAAGTGAACAAGTGAAACCTCAAACAATCAGAGAATAAAAATTCCTAATGATGGGGTAATTGATCAGTGATCATCTTTAGTCTACCTGAGTGCTTAACTTACCTCAAATAAGAGTTGATCCCTAGACAATAAACTCACAAACAATCAGATTCAATCTCTTGACAAATGATCTCAAACTAAGCTATATCCGGAACTAACTCTCGTTAACGGAACACAACCCAGAAGGCATGAAAAACAGTATGTTAAAGCCAATAAGCACCCTAAACAACCAATCTCTTGGGAGTGAAATGCAAATCTCTGGAATCAAGTGGTTAGATATTTCATCAAATACCTTCTGGGTATGGAAATGTCTAAGGTCTTATTTTAATTGATCAGAGACAAATAAGCATTAAGAAAACTGAAATAGAAAGGATCTATTAATAAACGAGCTTAAAAACCTAGAAGATCAAGGATTCAACACCAATTTACCTCATCCTTAAGAACCCAAAAACAACTCTATGCACATGAAGAACACAAACGCAGAAACCCAAAAAAAAAAAATAGACATGTAAATCATCAAGATCAGACTTAGATTAGCAAGGATGAACTCCTTTTGCTAGAGGAATAGTTTTGGTGCAGGAAATTATCGTGTAAGCTCTCCGAGTTAGATTTTTCTTGGCTTCCTGAAGTATTTAACTCGGCTTTTTCCCGAGTGATCTTGGCCAAGTGTAAACCATGGACTCGAGTGAAAACTTCTTGGCTCGGCTGCAGTCCGAGTAACATGTCTGAGTGGCCTTGTGTTGGTTGAGCCTTCATGTGATTAACTCGGCTATTGGCCGAGTGCCTTAGCCGAGTATAGTCCTCGTTCACATCAAGGATCCGTCTCTTTCCTCACTTAGTTTGCAGCTCCAAAAGCCTCCTAAGTACCTGAATTAACTTCAAAATGCAGCATGTATGCAATATTCATACAAATCTATCCTAAACATGCATAATTAGCATAAAGAGCCATGAATGCAACACAATGATGGCAAAACAGAACCAAAGTGATAACAAATAAAGGATTAAACATTTAAAATATAGAGATATAAATAATCTCATTCTACTTAAAAACATTAGCCATACTCATCAAAGCATAATTCACATCAGTACAACCTACACATGCATTTGAATCCACTATCCTTTTAACATTTAGTAAATAGAAATCATGAATCAAGCTATGCACATTCAACAAACTCATTTGGCTTATGGACATGTTAAGAGACAAAGATTGTCCCTTCATTTAATAGTTAACAATTTTAGAATAGGGATCACTCAAAAGGGAATGAGCTTTAACAAAATGCTAAAGGTAAGAACCAATTAATGCATACAACAATAAAATCTCATCTAACCAAAAATATAGAAACTAAAAGCTTTCCTATTTCTAACCAGTAAGAGATCCTATTTCTACCATTTATAGTTTAAAGCAATCTTCATGATTCTCATTTCCTTTTTCTTCTTTTCTTGTTCTTATCGTAAGGGAAATTTCTTTTATTATTGACTTCTAACGGATTGGTTTCTTTCTGATTTTAGGAGCTATGGTTTTTATTTGTTCTTTACACAATCATGCATTCTAAGCTATTTACTCTTTCTCTTTTCTTTTCTGTTTTGTACAAAACCATTGTTTTTCACAATACACTTCCCAAATCCTTTACTAGATCATACTATTTTTTTTTTCTTTCCTCTCCTAAGAATTCTTAATCATTTTCCGTTTTTTTTACCCTTTCCCAATCTGTTCTTTTCTTTTTCAATCAACCTTAATACCCAGAAACGAATCTCTACTCCAAAAAGCGTGAACTAGAACTACATGAAATCCTATTGTTGTTAGCTCAAACCTAACACTTTCTACCAAGCTCATTCCAAAAAAAGACCTTACACTCAGTCATAGATACGTGGCTTGAAAAAAGCTAAAGTTAAAGGTGGAAAATCTATTTGGATTAGTAAGAGTGACAAAATGGTAAAGGAAAATCCAAGTATGTATATAGTATCCATGAGTTCAAATCCAATGCATAGACATGATAATTACAAATCAAATTCATGTTTAAATAGATAGGGATAAGCATCAGATCACAACATGCTTCAATCAAGGAAAGACTATGTAATTATACATTACAAGGATGGTTCTATCTTACTTCAAACTTAATTACTATGCATTAGACAACTATGAATGAGGACATTGAGATTATTTAATAAATCAACACATGTAGAAGGTTATAATCATCCTAGTCCCCTATGAAAATGCAATCAACCTATATCAAACAAAACTAGACAATCCTAAAATGTAAATGCAACTACATGAACACTCTGTTTTTTAGATAATTTTTGTAAAAATTCCGAATTTTTTATTGTTTTATATGCCTTAGATACATGCAGACTCAAATATGAAAAATTTGAAATAAGAAAACAAACAAACATCATCAAATACTTCCTATACCATCTCCCAAACTTAAATTACACAGTCCCTTGCGTAATAAAAAATTAAAAGAGAATTTCAGATCAAAACAGACAAAAAAGGTAAATGCAATAGTATATAAAATATGCAAATTGGAGTGGTACCTCATATCTGCTGATTGAAGAAGGGGGTAGTGGGCTGAGGAAACATGTCTGTTGTTTGCCAATTCTTTTTGTCTCTTGTTTGTAATCCATCCAATGTTGAACCTATTGTTTCACATACCAAAATAAATCAAAACCCTGAAATTCATAAAAAAGATAACAAAAAACTAAAATATTTTTTATGTACAAGCATAGACATGTGAATTCCTCTCTAGTGAGCTTGTTTATAATTTCTAAGCTGACTCCTTGTTAACACCTTAACCTTGAGACGGTTCTCCAAAGAGAACCGAGGTTCCTTCACTAGGTTTTCTTCCTGGAATGATTCAACCACCCATGTTTGGTTTGGCTCCTTGATTGGTCACTTTGAATCCTTCATCAAGTTTTCCAACTAGTGTGATTGTTCCATCGGGTTTAACTTCCTTGAATATATAATACCTTGACCATTTTAAGTTCACATTTACTAGAACAAGCTTAAGTTTTGAGTAGAGTAGGAGAACTTGATCACCACTCTTGATCACCACTTTTGAGGTCCATTGTTGGAGCTTTAGGGTCAAACTTGTCTTCAAAAGAAGTTATACGTGAAGTTGGATGTTGTAGTGGGTTATTTGTTCCATGCATGCTCAAACTGGATCTAAAAGTATTTGTAGTGGACAAGTTGTCCGAGTTGGTTGTGTGATATCTCTATATTTTACATGTTCTAAGCATTCATTTAACATCATTCTACTTATGTTTATTTGACAATATGTTGCATTCATAGTGCTTATTATAGTGTATTTGCATGTTTAGGATACTTTTGCATTAGTGTTGCATACATGTTGCATTTTGGAGTTAATTCAAGTACTTAAGAAGTTATTGGAACATTAAGGATGAGCTGAAGAAATTTTCATATAATTTTGTATTTTTTTGAATATATATTTTATTACATAATTGATTTTAAACATAGAGGATAAAAAAAAATCTTAAAAATCTCTCGGACCAATCACAAGATAATATGTGTCCTCTTATCTCTTAAAGTTTCTCTTCCGTCATGTGATTGGTCTACGTGTCACAGAGAGAAGCAAACTCTCGATTTAACATGGTTGAATCGTTTCAACCAAAATAATGCCAACTCATATTTAAAAAATGTTTCAACACCCCATTGTGTTAATTCAACTGTTGAATTTTATAATCAACATGTCCAATGCACATGGTCTAAGTATCATAATTAGCATCCATTGATTGACACTATGTTTAAATGTGTACGGTAAACTAATACACGTGATTGGGGGTGTGAACCTGTGTAATCTTTGTGTCCAATTTCACGTATGAATGTAGATACGGTGTCTTACTGTTGTTTGCATATGTTTTATTTCGATATCATTTGATTTGTTTGGATATGTTTATGTGTTGGGCAGATACTATATAAGTTTGTTCGGTTTTGGAATCACTAATGTGAAACCGAAAGATTGTTGTTACAAAAACGGCATATACATATACATAATAGAACAAAACATACAAAAAATAACGTGTTCAGTCCATCGATAATTGGATGGAGTTTTTAACAAAAAGAATGTTTTTTACATAACTTTCAATCGGACTAATAAAACTCGACTTTTTTGTCCACAGAGTTATATAAGTCAGTATCGGTGGGTATGAGTAGTGCTTTTTTCTTAGACGATATTTCGTCCTCGCTTAGTGTGAATGATGTTGGTGGTGAGCCAGGAGACGAACCCTGGTCCTCAAAATCCTCCGCCGAGGAAGATGATGAGGTTACAACAANGGGGGGGGGGGGGGGGGGGTTCAACATCCACGGGGTCAGTGGGTAGCGTTGGCGACTTCCGTTCAAGGGACTCTAACATTGATCATTTTTGTGGTTCTTGTCATGCGTCTCTGGTGGACGACCGTTGTTCGCATGATATTGTGTCCATATTGCAAAAGTAAAACGATGAAAAGAATATATTTGTGTGTATCCTTATATAGAGTGACGGGGTAGGTGTACGACTCTGATTTCAATGTATTAGGTCCCTTGTTAGTGAATATATGTTTTTAAATTTGTGCGTGTACGTCATTCATTGTTTTCATGTACAACAACAATTTTGTGCTTCTAAATAGTGCTGCCTTTTGATATATGTGTGGTTTGGTTTAGAGAATTTATATGGTGGACGATCGTTGCATGTTTACACTGTTTAATCATGTATAAAGTGCAACTATTCATAGCCTATGTTGATTCGAATCACCTACATGACCATATAAATGCAAATTTTTCCGGAATGCAGGAAAAAAACATCGGATGTCTTTCAATGTTATGTTTGTTGTTCATGATTACATATACCAAAATAACTTGTTGATGTCGCTCATCCATCAAGCATACTGCCTGAGCTATATCGTTCGTCCACATCAGGGTGTAGTGATGGCAACACTAATGCTCTGTATATGTCCATCGCATATTGTTTACGGGTGGACACAACATGATTGTCAACCAAATGTTGGAAAATTTATGGTGACAAGAACGTTCATCGCCTAGCTTCAAGCGTCACGAAATGCTTTGCTCTTAAGTACGACACGAGGACTTCTATATGTTGATAAAAAAAACACGTGACAACCTCGTGATGTTGTCGTTGCAATATCTAAGCAGTCGTGCATAAACTGACAAATTACTTACTCCTGTTGACAAAGACTCATTTGGTGTTGCAATCTCTAGCAAAATGTGTTTTTTGACGCAACATTCGCGATCGTTACGTGTTTCCTACATATATGCATGATTAATCACATGTTAAAGTTAAGGAGGACATGTGAAATATTTGTTTACTTTTGTGGGTCTGCTCTCAAGACTTTGTGAACATGGGTGAAAAGGTCATAATGAACTATGGGATTAGAAAAATGGAATCCGCGCTGCTCATCTATAATTTTTCGATATCTTTGAATTTATTGGACAGCCTTTGCTCTAAAACATATGGTGTACATTCGTCGTAATATGCTGGTATTTGTTGGGTGTCCATACATGTATAACGTGTATGTGTTAAAAATGTCGGAATAATCGGACATGCAATAGGGATATGTAGTAAATATATAGCCGGGAGAAGTTACGTTTTTTTTTTCTTATTACATCCACCTTCTGGTTCTCCAGTTCCGGATTCAAAATGATGGTTTGTTTCGNATGTAGTAAATATATAGCCGGGAGAAGTTACGTTTTTTTTTTTCTTATTACATCCACCTTCTGGTTCTCCAGTTCCGGATTCAAAATGATGGTTTGTTTCTTCATACACCACATCATAGTAATGTTATAGAATCACGCATTTATGTACGATGTAAGTGAATCATACAAATGTACCACCTTAATTAAATGTCATCCTCTCTGAAATGTCATCCTCGTCGTACATATGTACCCGGCCAAAACACATTGACAACAAAACAGTTATAAAAATGGAAGTATGAAGTAAACAATGTGGGAAAATGCCTACGCCGTGAACGACGTATTTTTCCTCCCCTTGTGTGACCGTCTATTGAAAACAGAAAGACATAAAAGAAGCATATGCCTGTGTAATTGTAAAAAATATGACCAATCCACACTACATCCATTGGCTATATGTACATCTAGAGACATACGTCTGAAACCTTTATGAGACTTGTACATCTGTCCCCTGCACCTGCACCAACCTGCACATCTTCCTCCTGTTTACCCGTCACGCGTCCTTGAAGCTGCGTGTCTGATAGTAGAAGTTTTATGTGGTCTTTGATATGTATCA
>OVAV01000231.1:0-19344 GCA_900406375.1 Iberis amara | reverse complement strand
AAGCCGCATGCAATGAAAAAAACACTTCCTCGTGCTTGGAAGGTTGAAGGACGCCTAACGAGTCGCATCAACGATGATCATAGTGTCCAATTTTTCTTCAAACACGAACATCATCTACTATTTGTTTTGGAAAATGGACCTTGGTCATTCAAGGATTGGATGATCGTTATTGATCGCTGTACTAGGAGACAATATCCGGATTATCTCAACCAGATCTCCTTCTGGGTTCAACTGCATGGCATCCCCGATGACCTTCATGATGATGAGATGCTTAGGGAGATTGGTCGAACTCTGGGTGTAGTTGAAGCGACTCTTTTGCAGGAACCAATTGGGGAAAAACCCAGTGAATCTTGGGCTAGGGTTCGTATGAATATTACTAACACTTTAATCTTCGCCCGACGATTCCAATTGAATCCTAATGGATATCCTATTTTAATCCGATTCACATACGATAAGCTCCGAATATTCTGTTTCAGATGTGGTTCTTTGATGCATGAAGTTACTAACTATCAAGTTTACATGGAAGATCCTCCAGAACAATCTCTTTCACCACAAAGAAGCCCTCAGTATCTTCGTCTTCCTGCAAGTTCACCTGGTTCTAGAGCTGGATCTAATGAGGCTTTACAGCCCATTACAGAGAATCAGGACTACCATCAATAATCAATTCAAGAAGTTAATTCTAGGGCTGATCCAAATCTAATGGTTAGTTTGGCTGTTCTGAAGGAAATTGGAGTATCTCCTTCAGCTTTTGGGCTCAAAAGGAAAGCTCCAGCAGATTACGATAGAGAAGGTCCATCAGCAAGAGCAAAAAAAAAATTTCCTCCGATAATGGTAAGGGGAGGGTGGAGACCCCGAAACCACCCACCACAACATGAGAATTTTACATTGGAATTATCAGGGGCTGAGGAATTCCCTGACAATTCATCATCTATTGAGTATGCGGAATCAATATCAAACACATGCTTTATTCCTCACTGAAACTAAGAATCCATATGCTTTTCTTGTCAATATAGGTTCTATGTTAGGCTACCCTAATCATATTTTGGTCCCTCCAGTAGGTAAAAAAAGAGGATTAGCTGTTTTTTGGGGACATGATGTATCATTCCATGTTCTAAATGAACCTACTATGTACAGTGTTGACGGATATATTGAAGTAGGAGAGGTTTCTTTTTACTTGTACTATATTTATGGCCCTCCAAAAGCAAAAACTCGTAATATTTTATGGAAATCTATTTTGGAACAGGTTACATACCAAGAATGGAGATCTCGGCCTAAAATAGTATTTGGTGATTTGAATGACATTATTTCAAATGAGGAAAACAAGGAGGGCCAAGAAGATAGAAGTATACTTTTTCTGGTTTTAGGCAGTTTATTAATGAACTTGGATTACATGATATTCATACTATAGGAGGAATATATACTTGGATAGGCCATAGATCTAATTACTAGGTTCCATCTAGAATTGATAGATTTATGGCAAATGACTCTTGGATAGATCAATTTGATAGAGGCTATGTGAAGGTCTTAAGGGTGGCTGGTTCTGATCATAGACCAAATTTGCTTTGCACAGATCACTTAGTTGGGTGGAAAAAAAACCATATTATTTAAGTATGAAGTCATATGGAAATATTATCCAACGTTCAAACAAGAGGTGGCAGATATTTGGGGAACAATAAGTCCTTCTTATCCACCGCATGAATTCTTAGGCCTACTAGCTGAATGTAGAAAAGGACTCTCACGGTGGAAGTTTAAAGAAAATCTTAATTCAAGGACTAAGATTGCTGAACTGCAACAAAAATTACATGATGAATATGATAGATACCCAGTTGATTATAATGCAGTCACCAGTACTAAAGCATTATTATTGCAGGCCTGTAATCTAGAAGAACAATATTGGAGGAGCAAAAGTAGAATCTAGTGGCTACAGAATGGAGATAAAAATACGGCGTATTTTCATGCTAAAGTGAAGCAAAGGCGTCACCAAAACTTGATTACTTCCATTATAGATGTGGATGGGGTATTACAGACAGATGAGCAACAAATCCAGGAAGTTTTTGTTAAGTATTTCTCTGATTTATATAATAACACAGAATGTGAACAAGGATCTGAATATACTCCGATGAATGATTTACCCTGTAAGGTCACGGTGGAAATGAATCAAGATTTGATAAAAGATGTCACTGATTCTGAAATTACTAAAGCCTTGAAGGAGATGCATGAGGATAAGGCCCCCAGACCTGATGGCTTAACAGCTGAATTTTACAAAACTCATTGGGCATATATCAAGAATAAGGTAATCCAGTTTATAAAACACTTCTTTTCCCATTCGGAAATGGATAAAACATCAACCATACCCATATATGTTTGATACCAAAATGTCCCAATCCCTAAACTCCAAAAGACTTTAGGCCGATTAGCCTTGCCAATGTAGCTTACAAACTCATATCCAAAATATTGGCAAACAAATTACAGAAATGGTCGCACTGCATAATCTCAGAACATCAATCTGCATTTATACCAGAAAGACATATCACTGACAATGTCCTTGTCGCTCAAGAATTGATTCACTCTCTTAAAACTAGAAAAAGAAAGCAAGATTACATGGCATTGAAGTTAGACACAATAAAAGCATTTGATAAGATAGAGTGGAACATTTTGAATTTCATGCTCACTAAGTTAGGATTCTCTATGATTTGGTGTAAATGGATAGTGCTTTGTCTATCTTTAGTAACCTATGCTATTTTATTGAATGGAAAACCAGCTGGTCATATAGAGCCCAGGAGGGGATTAGACTGGGGGATCCCCTTTCACCATATCTCTATATTATAAGTTCAGAGGCTTTAACTCATTTAATTGAACAAGTAAATAGAGTGAACTTACTGAAAGGATATAAAGGCAGCAGAGGTGGTCCCTCTATTTCATATTTTATGTTTGCTGATGACTTGTTGATCTTTTGTAAGGTGGATGATACAGAGGTGCATAACTTAATGAATATCTTAAACACCTATGGGAAATACTCAGGTCAGAGAATAAACTATCAAAAATCATCAGTCCTTTTTGGTAAACACTGTGATTCATACAAACAACATTGCATGAAGAGAATTACAGGCATTACTCAAACTGGTGGATTTGGTAAATACTTGGGATTACCTGATTTTGTTAATAATCAAACCACCTTTGTTTTTTCTTATCTTGTAGAAAAAGTCAAGCAGAAGATAAATAATTGGAAAATCAAATTTTTATCACCTACTAGAAGAGAGGTACTCATAAAATCACTCTTAACAGCTTTACCCAATTATGCAATGTAGTGCTTTTTACTCCCAAAAGCAATCTTAAGTAAATTAACAACAGTCATTAGAAATTTTTGGTGGGCTGGAGTTGAAGACAAGTTCAAAATACTTTTGATATCATGGGATATATTGACTAAAGGAAAAGGTAATGGGAGAATTGGAATACGTGATTTCGCTGATTTCAATTTAGCATTAGTTGCTAAACAGACATGGCATCTTCTCAGTTCCCCTGAGACATTATTAGCAAGAGTTTATAAGGCCAACTATTATCCCAAATGTATGATTCTAGACGCAGCCAGAGGAAGAAATGTCAGCTATGCTTGGCGTAGTATCCACAAAGGCATTTCATTGATTACTAGAGGACTGTACTGGTCCATTGGTAATGGCAAAACCACTAGAGTTTGGAGGGACAAATGGATCACATCTCCTGAACCAAGAGCTGCTATTAGAAGATGGTCAGGATGCCCTTTAAATATAAAGGTCTCTGAACTAATGGATGATGCAGGAACAAGATGGAGTTAGTGGAAACTTCAGAATTATCTTGATACCATAGATATTAAATACGTCAATCGTATGAGGCCTAGCAGTTTTGATATTGAAGATAAACTACTTTGGCTAGTATGAAGTCAAATCAGGGTATCATCTTTTACATAATGAGCAAATTCAATCGATGTAGAATCCTTTGCTCATTACCCTGTTAAAAGGTTTGTGGAGTATCAATGTTCCTCCAAAAATCAAACATTTTTCGTATAGAGTTTGCTATAATTCTTTACTAGCTATGTTTTTACTAAAGAGAAGAGGGTTACAACTGGATACCCAATGTTTTATGTGTGATGAAGGAACTGAAGATGTTAATCATCTTCTATTATCATGTCGTGTGGCAAAGGAAATTTGGAAACTTAGTCCCACTAATTGTTTCCAAGAGGAAGAGCCAACTGATTCATTACTTAATAATTTATAAAGTATATTTCAGAGACAACACTCAAACTTGGATGTAGAGGAGACCTTCACATATCTACGTTTCTTTCCGGGATGGTGAATTTGGAAACAAAGAAATGAACTGATCTTTAATTATATTCGTCAAAGTATCCCAGATACAATAAACATGGCAATGATGGATTCAAAATGCTGGAGAGATAGTCATTTGGATCAAAACCATAATTTTGAAGTAGCAATAGGGGGAATAGGAGAAATCAATACTTGTCTTCCTCTAATAACATTCCTTACTATGTTTCTGATCCAAATGAGATTACTCTTTTTATAGATGGATCATGGACATCGGCTAAAGATAGGACATGAATAGGTTGGGTCATATACCAAAACAACACCAAGATATTACAAGGCCTCTCCTCAATAGACCCTGTCTCTTCAGCAATTGAAGTGGAATGTCATCCCATTTTGGAGGCATTACAATTTTTGAAGACCTTAAATTACAAGGTAATACATTTGGAGAGTTACTCCAAAGCCATTATAGATGTGCTCACAAACTCACAGTATGATCATAATGGAGCAACTCGTTCATGGATTAAGGAGATCACAAGTTATATTCTGGATATCAATTATGTCATAAAATGTTTTACAAACATCAGATTTATCTATGTATCACGCCATATGAATGCGGTTGCTGATGATTTGGCCAAAAAAGCAAGGCTCGATAATGTAACATATAGAATACAATGGATGTAATTTAAATATCTAATAAAATACTCAGTTGACAAAAAAAACCCATAAAAACAGAAGAATGATTTTGAAAATTACCTTATTTATACATCATTTTTTGAAAACTATTCTATTTTTTTTGTCACCATTTGAGCCACAACAAGCCGGCCTAATAGCCAGTTCATGCATAATAGCAGGCAATTCCTACACTATCGTAGGCACAAGGACTCGATCCCGGGTGGGGTGGTGCTACCTGCCTCATGTGGACTTATAAATGCCACTAGGCCAAGGCCACTTTCCCTACTTTTATTTTCTTTTGAAAACTAACTCATAATATTTATTTTTTGAAATTGCATGAGAAAATATAGACATAGTAAGAAAATAATGAAGAAACCCTTAATCTTTTTAACTTCATAAATATGTACAGTAATTACAAAGAGTAATCGATCGATTAATATGGAGACTACAACACAACTCTTTCTTTATACATGAACACGCTCGATTACATCAAGTTCCATCTCAAATACGAGACGAATCCTAAAATAAGAGAAGTTATCATCCAAAAATGCACCAAGTATGTATGTTGTGCCGAGGAAACTTCGTCCTATATGAAGGTGGATCCATCCTAGATCAAGTGGTGACGAAGAAGAAAACCAAGTAGAGGAGATGGAGACAACTCAGAGCAAGAAAAACTTCGTTTTGGGTTGAACTCTGCTATGAAAAATACAAAAAATATCTAGTCTTGAAATTTTTCAACATACGCTTCAAGAAGCATTGATTATGGTTGTTTTGGAATGGGAGATTGAAGACTAAAAGTTAGAAAACGTTTGACAAATATAGACGCGTCCTTATCACCGTTCTGAAGAATGACGACTTTAATCATATAGTTGAGATAGTCTTCGGTGTTTCGGCTAACCATTATCGTTTTATACGATTAAACCTTATACGAAAAGATTTTACTATTCTTTCGCAGCTGTAGGAAATAATCATATGGATAAGGTAACTTCGGTGTTTAAGATAATCGAAACCGTTTATACGATCAATTCCAGTGAAGGAGAACGATCGTTCCCTTCTTGAACGATCGAGAAGGATAGTAAGAAGATCCTAGGATAATCAATCCATCGTTCCCACAAGGAACGATCTTTCTAGATCCACAAGAAGAAGGCCCCGACCAAAGAGAACGATCGTTCCTTCGGGCATACGGACAAGGAATCGAACACTTCAGGAAAAAGATCGTTCCCTAGCCCGAAAAAGATGTTCCTTCTTGAGTCTACAAACCTAAGGTGCCCTATCCAGTTAAACGCAAGACTTCCCGGAAAGAACTAGAGGATGAAAAGTGCAAAGAGATTATCAAAGAACTAAATGTCAAACTTCCATTCTCTGATGCTTGCCAGATGATTCCTTCCTTCAGGAAATATGTCAAAAGCATGCTCACAAGCAAGCTTACATTGGAAGAAGGTGCAATGATGACCATAGAAGAATGTATTTCCATCCTAAAGAACTGCATACCCAAGAAGCTCGGGGATCTAGAAAGCTTTGTTTAATCAGCTGAGATTGGAGACATCACTTTTGCTAGATCTCCCTGCGATTTGGGATCTAGTGTGAACCTCATGCCGTTCTCAGTGGATAAGAGGTTAGGGATGACATATATTAAAGAAAAAAACATTTCATTGTTCTAGCTAATCGTTATGTGAAGTACCCTATTGGATTTCTTGAGAACCTACCTGTTAAGATTGGGACAACCTATGTACCAACTGATTTCGTTATTCTAGAGCTTAGAGAAGAACCCAAAGACCCTTTTATTTTGGGAATACCCTTTTATTTTGGGAAGACCTTTTTTGGCTACTACTGGAGCAATCATTAATGTGAAGAAAGGCAAGATTGATCTTCACTTTGGAGATATGGTGATGAAATTTAACCTGCAAAAAGTTTTGAAGAAACCATCTCTAGATGCCAAGTCCATTTGGACTGATACCATTACAGAAGCTGTTGAGGGAGTTGCTGATGACTTCTTATTTGATGATCCTTTAGAGATTGCATTGTCTAATGCTACTGATGAACATTTATCCCTTAATGATGATGTTACACGTTTTACCAGGATGCTTGACTGTAGTAGAAGGATTAAGGAAATGACCGATAATGTGACATTAGTGGAGACATCTGTCAAGTCTCCACCTACACCGTACCCTGCGCCTATTAAGGAGCCATGGAGCGAGCTGAAAGCTCCATAGCTGGAACGCAAAACCCTCCCAGGAGGACTAAGGTACGAGTTTCTAGGTCCTAATTCTGCATAACCTGTGATTGTGAATGCTGAATTGAATAATGTAGAGACTACCTTGCTTATTTGTCAATTAAGAAAGTATCGTAGAGCTCTAGGTTACACTCTAGATGATATCACAGGAATTTCACCAGATTTATGCATGCATATGATACATCTAGAAGATGAGTTTAAGATTTCTATAGAACATCAGAGACGCTTGAATCCTAACATGAAAGATGTTGTTAAGAAGGTATCATGAAAATTTTAGATGCATGAATCATTTACCCTATTTCTTATAGTAATTGGGTTAGTTCCTAAGAAGGGGGTATAACAATTGTTAAAAACGATAAGGATGAGTTAATTCCAACTAGAACTGTTACAGCTCATAGAATGTGCATTGACTATAGGAAATTGAATGTTGCTAATCGCAAACATCATCTTCGTTTACCTTTTATTGACCAAATGCTTGAGATATTAGCTAACCATACTTATTACTGTTTCTTAGATGGTTATTCAGGTTTCTTTCAAATTTCCATTCATCCAAATGACCAGGAGAAGACGACATTCACATGTCCATTCGGTATTTATACTTATCACATAATTCCTTTTGGACTGTGCAATGCCCCAGCTACGTTCCAACGATGGATGATGTCCATATTCACAGACCTAATCGAAGACATCATGGAACTATTCGTGGATGATTTCTCCGTCTATGGATCTTCCTTTGATGTCTGTCTTGCTAATTTTTGTAGCGTTTGACAGAGATGTGAGGAGAAACACTTGGTGCTGAACTGGGAGAAGTGTTTCTTTATGGTGACCAATGAGATAGTACTTGGACATAAAATCTATGAGAAAGGTATTGAGGTTGATAGAGCTAAGATTGAGGTTATGACTAACTTGCATGCACCCAAGTCAGTAAAAGACGTTCATAGTTTCTTAGGTCATGCATACTTCTACAGAAGGTTCATTCAGGACTTTTTAAAGATCGCTAGGCCTCTCACTAAGCTGTTGTTCAAGGAAGCCAAATTTTAGTGGGATGATGATTGTCAGGCTGCCTTCCTCGCGATCAAAGGAGCCTTGGTGAGAGCTCCAATAGTCCAACCACCATATTGGGATCTGCCTTTTAAGGTAATGTGTGATGCCAGCGAATCTGCGGTAGGAGTTGTTCTTGGACAGCGAAAGGATAAGAAACTCCATATCTTCTACTATGCCTCAAGAACTTTGGATGGTGCTCAATGCAGCTATGCCACAACTAAAAAGGAGCTTCTACCCATTGTCTATGCTTATGAGAAGTTCAGGTCCTATCTAGTAGGATCCAAAGTAGTAGTCCACACCGATCATGCGACTTTGAGGTATCTCCTAAACAAAAAATATGCTAAACCCAGATTATTGCGTTGGATTTTGCTTTTTATAGAGTTGGATCTGGAGATCAAGGACAAGAGGGGCATAGAAAATGGAGTTGCAGATTGTTGGGGTCAAAACAAGAACACTCGTAATCAACGTTCGAGAATTACGAAAAGATCTAACCCATCCCGATCAGTGGAACAAACTAACTAAAGTTGCGATACTTCCAAAAGACCATAAGGAATATGTTTCATAAGAATTGAAGAACAATCGTAGAATCGCTAGATCATCATCGCTGTACTCGTTTGTCCTTAGTCGAGAAGGTTTTTCCTACCGAGTTTTCCTATGACTAAGATTTTGACGAGGCAAGGTAATCCGCTTACAACCGACATCGGGATCAAAGTTTGCGTACTCGAAATCAATGTCCGAGAAATACGAAAGACATCAACATATACGTTTTAGAACAACGATAAGTAAATCGCAAACTTGGGACAGGCGTTTTAATTCTAAACACGGTTTACGAACAAAAGAGAACGTATATGTTGAACAAAAAACGTTCAGCTCGCCAACTGACAAACTGACTTCATCTCGCATCTTCTGCGATAAAAACCTTAAAACTCACACAAGTCTCGAATTAATCGTATAAACGGTTCCACATATCCTAAAACATCGATGTTACCTCGACTATACGATTATCTCCTACGACTTGCGAAAGAATCGTAAAATCTCTTTGTATGAAATTGATCATATAAAACGATGGCGTTTAGCCTAAAGTCTAAGGTTATTATACGATCAAAACCAGCATTCTTCAGAACGGTCATAGAGACGTGCCCATAGTTATCGATCGTATCAAACGACAACGACTAACTTAAACGCCAACCTTGTCTCACTTATATGAGTAATATTATCATGGCGCAAAGTCTTTATCGTATCATAGCGTGAAAGGCTGGATTTTCCGATAAGAATCGTAAAATCGCCTAAACCGTAAAACGGCCCAACAAGGCCTAAAACACGATAACGGCCCACTTATGATTCCATGTGAGAATCCAGCCCAAGCGAAATGACGGTCGTGAATTGTCTCGCAAGACGTGAAGAAAAGGAAGAAATCCTGAAATGAAAGATTTCCGCAAAAGAATAAACCGGAAAAGGAAGATTTCCAGAGAAGAACAAAAGACGGAAAAGGAAGAAGGACCAGCCCGGAAGCCTATATAAGAGAGACGAAGAGGAAGAGCAAGGACACGTTCAATTCACGCTCAATTGTTAGTGAGTTGTCACTCAACTAGGTTTGTCGGTTTCCGTTGCTAGATCTAGGATAACTTGCCAACGGTTCTTGTGTCAAGACTATCAACTGTTGTAACACGTTCACGCACCGATTCAGAATAAGACTTTTCTTGCCCTCTTTTGTGTTCATAAATTCGTATTCATATTAATTACTTTCGTATTCTGATCTTTTTACGTTTGACTCACAAAAACCCGGGTTCTCTGGAAAATTGGGGTTCTCTTTGATTTTCCTTAACAAACAGACATCGACAGTGCGAATTTTGGTTCCCACAGTTTAGCGCTAGAAGGAGGGGACATGTGATTTCCTTTACGTCAAACCACAGATCGTCCACAAAAGGTATGCCTTATTTAACAAATAATCCTATCATCTCTTTCAAGGATAGAGCAACGGCCGCTCAGGCCAACCCTCGTGATGACCTCCTCGTTATTGAAATAATAATTCACAATATCGATGTCGAAAGGGTGTTAATCGACACGGGATGCTCGGCAAATATTATTTTCAAAAACACTCTCGAAAGAATGAAAATTGAGCTTTCTGAGATAACAGAGAATCCTATCCCACTGGTAGTGTTCTCGGGAGACGCCATTATGACCCTCGACTCGATTAACATCATGGTTAAAGCTAGGAGCGTAACAAAAGACATAGAGTTTATGTTCATAGACCGCCCGCTTCTTATAACGTGATCATGGGCGTCCCATTGCTAAAATCTATGCAAGTTGTAGCCTCCACATACCACTATTGTCTCAAATTCCCAGCTCCTTTCGGAATCGAATCAATCCAAGGAAATCAGAGGACATCGCAGGTATGTCTTGCCGCTAAACTAAAACAAAAAAGAACAACGGCAAAAACCCGCACCAAAAACAAAAGGAAAAAGGGCTCTGTCGAAAACACCCCAGAACGAGATCAAACAGAGATCTTCTGGAATTACGGAAAATCGAGATTCTAGAGGGGAAGAACGAACCAACCTACGAACTTGTCATCTCAGTATGCTTAGACGAAGAATTCCACGAACGTTGCGTTGAGATCGCGCTAATCACTATGATCCCATAAAAATGCAATTCATAGCTTGCTTAAAAAAGAACCTCCATACGTTCGCTTGGACCGAAGAAGACATGCCAGGAATCAATATCAACATAAATTTCCACGAACTTAACGTCGCCCCAACCTTTAAACCCGTCAAACAGAAGAGGCGGAGATTATGTCCGGAACGCGCCATTGTGGTTAACGACAAAGTGGAAAAACTCCTCAAAGTTGGATCTATAACGGAGGTCTGGTACCCTGAATGGCTGGCAAATACCATCGTTGTTAAGAATAAAAATTGAAAATGGCGGGTCCGTATTGACTTCACTTACCTCAATAAGGCATGTCCAAAAGACAGTTTCCTGCTACCGCATATTGACTGTCTAGTAGAGGCTACAGCGGGGAACAATCTCTTATCGTTCATGGACGCCTTCTAAGGGTACAATCATATCATGATGAATCCTAATGATCGCGAGAAAACTGCTTTCATCACCAATCGCGGTACTTACTTCTACAAGGTAATGCCCTTCGGCCTGAAAAACGCCAATGCGACTTATCAGTGACTTCTCAACCATATGTATCCGAAGAACTCGGAAAGACTTTGGAGGTGTACATCGATGACATGCTCGTAAAATCCCTCGAGGAACAAAACCATGCCGCCGATCTGCAGAGATGCTTCGAGGGGAGTTCCTCGGATATCTATATAAAACTCAACCAACAAAATGCAGATTTTCCGTGGCATCAGGGGAGTTCCTCGGATATCTCCTCGCGTACCAGGGGATTGAAGCTAACCCAAAAAAATCAATGTGTTGATCGAAATGGCTTCTCCGAAAAACAAGCGAGAAATAAAGAGGCTAACCGAAAGGATCGCCGCACTCAATCGTTTCATCTCACGATCAACGGAAAAATGCCTTCCGTTCTATGATATCCTAAAAGGGAATAAAAAGTTCGAGTGGTCAGATCAATGCGAGAAAGCTTTTCAACAGTTAAAGCATTACATGATCACACCTCCAGTTCTCGACAAACCTATTGTTGGAGAACCCCTGTTTCTTTACATCGCGATTTCGATGACAGTCGTGAGCGGTGTTCTTATCAGACAAGAATGCGGTGAGCAAAAATAAAATTTTTACCTAAGTTAAACTCTGCTGGACGCCGAGACATGATACCGCTTATGGAAAAATTGGCACTCGCCGTCGTAATGTCACCATGGAAGCTAAAGTCGTATTTCCAGTCACATATGATCTTAGTCCTCACCTCATTCCCAATACGAACGATCTTGCATAGCCCAGTCAATCGGGTAGGTTAGCAAAATGGGCAATCGAGTTAAGCGAATACGACGTCGAATATCGGGCAAAGACTTATGCAAAGTCACAGGTCCTTGCCGACTTTCTGGTGGAACTCCCTACCGAAAGCATGATGACCTAGGAACCAGACTCGGACTGGACCCTCCACTATGACGGATTCTCATCCAAACAGGGTTTAGGAGTCGGAATCCAAGTCACATCACCAACCAGAGAAATACTAGAACAGTCATTCCGGCTGATGTTCCACGCGTCGAATAACGAAGCTGAATACGAGGCGCTTATCGTCGGATTACGATTAGCCCATGGACTCAAAATATGAAACATTCACGCCTATTGCGGCTCACAACTTGTCGCGAGCCAATTTAGCGGAGAATACGAGGCTGGGGACGGAAGGATGGAGTCGTATCTGAAACTTGTTCAAGAGCTTTCCCAGGGCTTTAACCAGTTCACCCTAACACGAATACCTCATTCGGAAAATGTGCAGGCCGAAGCCTTGGCAGCTCTAGCTCGAGCTCTGACCTAGGTCTCAGACGAGTCATCCTTGTGGAGTTCATCTAACATCCAAGCATCGGTCCCGCGATTATCACAAATTTGATCCAATCGCCGAACGAAGACGTCGACAAAACCGATAAACCCGGAGAAAGTCCAGAACAATCTGGGTACGGATGCGATAAACTGTGGCTGCAGGAGATTCGAATTTACATAGTCAAAGGTATCCTCCCTGCAGAGAAATGGGCCGCTCAAAAAATCAAAATTCACGCCACTCGATACGCTCTAGTAGATGGGGAAATTGAAAAACAGAGTTTCTCTAGACCCCTGATGACATGCGCAGAAGGAGACAAATCGCGGTAAATAATGGAAGAGGTCCACTTTGGTTCATGCGGAAATCATTCCGGCGGGAGATCCTTCACAATTAAAATAAAATGCCGCGGTTACTACTGGCCAACAATGGCCAAGGAATGCGAAAAATTCACCCGCAAGTGTGAACAATGCCAAAGGCATGCACCAACAATCCACCAACCCGCAGAACTCCTCTCATCCATCTCGGCTCCATATCCATTCATGTGATGGTCGATGGATATCGTCGGACCCATGCAGAAATCTAAACAGAAACGTTTCCTACTAGTCTTAACAGATTTGTTTTCAAAGTGGATCGAAGCTGATTCATACACCAGCATCAAAGACGCTCAAGTCGAGAATTTCGTATGGAGGAACATCATATGCAGACACGGAGTCCCTTACAAAATCGTAACGGACAACGGGTCTGAGTTCATTTTAACAAGATTCGAGGCGTTCTACGAAAAATGGAGGACACGATTAACTAAATCCACTCGCAGATACCCGCAAGGCAACGGGCTGGCGGAAAAAATCAACAAAACCATCCTAGACGGACTGAAGAAACGTCTGGACGCAAAGAAAGGCCGATGGGCCGAAAAACTCGAAGGAGTCTTTTGGTCCCACAGAACGACGCCAAGAAGAGCAACAGGAGAAATTCCGTTCGCTCTCGTTTCCGACTCAGAATGCATAATCCCCGCGGAAATCGAATTCCATGGAATACCCAGAAAGCTGCTCCCAGAGCAAGAAAAAACGAACGATCTAATGCTCCTAGACAATCTTGACCTCATAAACGAGCGCCGAGATCACGCTCTCATACGAATCCAAAATTACCAGCAAGCAGCCGCAAAACACTATAACTCGAACGTACAAAGTCGTAGGTTCGCGGATGGCGACCTGGTCCTACGAAAAGTCTTCCAAAACACTGCATAACCAAATGCAGGAAAATTGGGAGCAACCTGGGAAAGACCATACAAAATCATAAGGATAGTCTGACAAGGCGCATATGAAATCGCGACAATGCAGAACAACAAAATTCTGAGAACCTGGAACACGATGCATCTCAAGAAATAGTATCACTAAAAAACAACACAGTAACAAACTAAACTACGAGACGACTTGATCCTGAAAACGGGTACGTAGGCAATTTTTCGCGAGAACAGTGTAGTTGTCCCCCTNTCGAAAAGAGGGGGGTAGTGGGTACGTATATGTATACTCGTATACTCCCATATTTCAAAATATCCACGTTCACATACTCGATATTTTCGAAACTTGTCAGAAATAAGACAAACCCATTCTCACTTACAAATTTTTTGATATCTTCTTACAATTCACAAACATATTTGATTCCACTTAGAAAACGCCTAAGTAACAGACCAAAATCATCGTACAACCTGGAAACAGAAATCGTATGAAAACTCTCTTAACCAAAATCCGACTAAAATGTCTTCCTTGTTCGGAAGCGCAAAAGCGCCCTTCAACAAACCGCAAGAACATCTCTCAAACACATTCTAAAACGCAAAACATTCGAACGGAAAAAGACATTTCGGGAAAAGCGAGACGACTCGAACTTCCAAAAACAAACTTCCGAACTCGTACGAACACAATCTACACAGACTTCAAAACCAAAACGAGCAAACACTCGCTCCTGTATCGAACTCGTCGATTGCCCCCGACGGGCGAACTAGTCACCTAACCTTTTGTAAGATCGGTTCTCACACATTCGACACAAGGATAACGACGCTATAAAAACCAAAATTTTGGTCAGCACCTCTGAACGATCGATGGGAGTCTATCGCAGATTCCAATATCGAAACAAAATGAAGTTGGAATCATAGATCGATATGTAAGCGGGATAGTCACCGCACGCCTTAAAACTAAGAGTAAACCTAGGTATTCCCCTAAACCCAGCACACTGGTCTCTAACATCTCTAGACAAAGTATCAAACCGATACGAGATCCCTAAACTTGTCTCTTCGCCAACATCCGCAAGTCCACAAAACCCGAAAACTAGATTTTTCAGAAAACTCGAATCCAAAACGGATATGCAGACGTAGCGACCATCGGAGAATGAGATACAAACTGACTACTCGTATACATAGCTCCAATTTGATAACACTGACATAATACAAGAACACAATTCATTAACGAAAAGACGCAAAGCGGCATAAAATGTCCTAAACAGGACAACACCATCAATCATCATTCTGGATGAGAACAGCCGCACTATCAGAGTCCACCATCTCGCCATCTACCCCAGCGTCACCCGCCTCGCGGGGCTCAACATCCTTGCTATGATTCTTCGTTGGACCATCAACAGAATGTGCACGAGTAGAGTCGGCAACTCCCAGTTTGTCTCCGACCACTAGGACTTCGCGACTCGACAAACCGCCTGTAGTCTGCACTTAACCCTGTAAACGGTGCAACTCCTTTGCCTCTCGAGCCTGCTAACCTGAGGTCCGAGTTGAGACACCTCCGAGGCATGTGCGCTAAATATCTCCTCAATCAGAGATATGAGCTGCGCGAAAGCAAAAAAAGATAAGAAGTTGACAAATGTGATACATAAAGGGTTTGCATACGAACCTTAGTGTGATGCCATGATATTGTACTCAAGCCCAAAGCTCCCGGCGGCAAGGAACCAACCTCGGCTTCTTTCGCACATTTTCTCTTCCCAGCTGCCCTAGAGCTGGACAAAGCCTCTTGCGTCCCTCGAGGGCAGCAATAGGGGCAGCTCCAGAAGCAAGTAGCCCCAGGACAATCTCCTGTTTGACGGGAGGAGGAGGAGCCATCGACTCGGCCCCATGCTCGGAATCTCCGACAAGGACTAGAGTTGTCGAAGAGCCCGTGGGTTGAATCGCTCCGCGACCCGGGTTAGCAAGCAAAGAAGGCGTTAACTTAGGCATGACGACCAATATTACAGTCGGCGTCAATGATCCAGTCGAAACAGTAGAAGAAAGGCACTCCGTTTCGATTTTGGGGCGAGACATCTCCTCCTGGAAAGCAAGGAACCCCGCCACATGAATTAAAATCGCTTCGCTAATCGGAGAATCGGGGGAACTTCCTGGGAAAACACTATCCATGGTGGCACTGTTGTCTTTCTGAGGAGAAGTCATCTTAACAACGCTCTCAAGATAGAAGTTTTGAAGGAAGTGAGAATGAATGGAAGTGAAGGTTGAAAATCCATTACTTATAGAGAAAACTTTTCCGCAATAAAATAATCATTAAAGAACTAAGACTACTTTGCGGAAACTTCTCGACCATGGATTCCGATTAAAACATTCATCATCCACTCGCAACATTCGAACTCGAATCCTGCAAGCTAGGGGTAACTGTTGGGGTTAAAAATAGAACACTCGGAATCAACGTTCTAGAATTACAAAAAGATCTAACCAATCCCGATCAATGGAACAAACTAGCTAAGGCTGCAATACTTCCGAAAAACCGTAAGGAATATGTTTTGGAAGAATCGAACAACAATCGTAGTATCGCTAGGCGATCATCTCTATACTCTTTTCTCCTTAGTCGAGAAGGTTTTTTCCCACCGGGTTTTCCTATCACTAAGGTTTTAACGAGGCAAGGTAATCCGCTTACGACTGACATCGGGATCAAAGTTAGCGTACTCAAAATCAATATCCGAGAAATATGAAAGACTTTGATAGCTACGTTTCGAAACAACGATAAGTAAATTGCAGTCTTCGGACAAGCGTTTTAGTTCTAAACACGGTTTACGATTAAACGAGAACGTATACACTGAACGACAAATGTTCAGCTCGCCAACTGGCGAGCTAAACTCCCCACAGTTCAGTTTGCCAGTTGGCGAGCTGACTTCATCTCGCCTCTTATGCTTCTCGTTTCTTATCATTCCAGGTTTTCGTTAGAGTTCTGCGATAAAATCGTAAAACTCGCACAAGTCTAAAATTAATCGTATAAATGGTTCCGGATATCCTAAAACATCGATGTTACCTTGACTATAAGAATATTTCCAACGACTTCGGAAAGAATCGTGAAATCTCTCCGTATGAAGTTGATCGTATAAAACGATGGTGTTTATCCAAAAGTCTAAGGTTAATATACGATCAAAACCATCATTCTTTGGAACGGTCATGGAGACGTGCTCGTAGTTATCGATCGTATGAAACGACAACGGCTAACTTAAATGCCAACGTTGTCTCACTTATATGATTAATATTATTGTGGCGCAAATTCTTTATCGTATCATCGAATGAAACACTGGATTTTCTGATAAGAATCGTAAAATCTCCTAAACCGTAAAACGGCCCAACTAGGCCTAAAACACGAAAACGACCCACTTATGATTCCAAGTGAGAATCCAGCCTAAGAGCAATGACGGTCGTGACTTGTCTCGCAAGCTGTGAAGAAATGGAAGAAATCTGAAAAAGGAAGATCTCCGCAGAAAAATAAACCGGAAAAGGACGATATATGCGGAAGAACGAAATATGGGAAAGGAAAAAGGAGCGACCCTGAAGCCTATATAAGAGAGACGAAGAGGAAGAGCACGGACACGTTCAATTCACACTCAATTCTCCGCACCAAAAACACTTAGGACTTTAGATTATTTTTCTATTATTGTTATTGAGCTGCGAGTCAACTAGGTTTGTCGGTCTCCGTTGCTAGATCTAGGATAACTCGCCAACAGTTCTTGTGGCCGGGACTATCACCTGTTGTAACACGTTCACGCACCGATTCAGAATAATACTTCTCTTGCCCTCTTTTGTGTTCCTAAATTCGTATTCGTAGTAATTACTTTCGTATTCTGATCTTTTTACGTTTAACTAATAGAAGTCCGAGATCTCTAGAAAATTGGGGTTCTCTATGATTTTCCTTAACTAACAGAAATCGACAGTGTGAATTTCGATTCCCACACAGATCACCTCTCAAGACTTAGAATGGATGATGAGGTTCCCATTGATGATAGAATACCTGAGGAGCATATCTATGCTATTAACACTAGAGTGAATGAGAATCTTTCTATACCTTGACTCAATGTTGTTATTACCCCTTGGTTTTGTGACTTGTTAACTACCTAGCTATTGATGTTGAACAACATGTCTGCCAGAGGAGGATATTCAGAATGTTTTGAATCATTGTCATGGTTTAGAATATGCTGGCCACTTCGACACATTCAAGACAGTTTCTAAGGTGCCTCAACCAGGTTTCTGGTTATCAACTATGTTCAAAGATGCTCATGCCTTCATCTCTCATTGCGATTCATGTCAACGGCAGGACAATATCTCCAAGATAAACGGGATGCCTTAGAACTTCATTCTGGAAGTTGTTGGGGTCAAAAACGGTCACGACGAAATCGATGTCTAAAAATAATCATTGAAATATTAATCGCACGATCCGAACATTAAACCACACTAGTCGTACCATGCTGATCAATGCAACAAGTTGCGAGAGTTTGAAAAGATCTAGTACATTCAGCTCGCCGGTTGGCTAACTGAATCTCGTACACTCAACGAAGTAAACTAACTAAAGCCACGATACTTCCGAAAGACCGTAAGGAACATGTTTCGGTAGAATCGAGCCATGATCGCTAAATAGCGCTAAACGATTATCTCCATACTCTTTTGTCCTTAGTCAAGAAGGTTTTTTTGCCACCGAGTTTTCCTATCACTAAGGTTTTAACGAGACGAGATAATATGCATATATCCATTGACGGAATCAAGGCTGGCATAACCGAAGTCAATGTCCAAGATATATGAAAGAAATTGACGAATGATATTAGAACAACAATGACAAGTAAATAGAAGTCTTCGGACGAACACGTGAACTCCGAATACGGTTTACGGACAAGCGAAAACACATACGCTGGACAACGGACTTTCAGCTCGCCAGTTCAGCTCATCGACAGTTCAGCTCGTCATTAGTTCAGCTCGCCAGTTCAGCTCGTCGGCAGTTTAGCTCGCTAGTTCAGCTCGTCGATAAGTTCAAATAGAAAAAATTCAGCTTTCCATCTAGCGAGCTGAATCGGACAAATTCAGCTCGCCAGTTGGCGACCTGAATCGGACAAATGCAGCACGCCAGTTGGTGAGCTGGATCGAACAAATTCAGCTCGCCAGTTAGCGAGCTCGATCGGATACATTCAGCTCGTCAGTTGGCGAGCTGTATCGGAGAAATTCAGCTCACCAACTGGCGAGCTAAAAAACATGCCTCGTATTGTTTCGAACCTTCCGTCTTTCGTTTCGTATCATTTCGAGTTTCAGTTGGATTTCTACGATAAAAACCGTAAAGCTCATCCTTATCGTATAAACCCAGAATTCATCGTATAAACGTTTTCAATTATCGAAAACACCAAAGTCCCTGTAGCTATACGATTATTTCTTATGG
>OVAV01000230.1:0-11548 GCA_900406375.1 Iberis amara | reverse complement strand
TAATTAAGAGGTTGTGGCTCATCTCATCTATGGTCAGAGTCATGAAACCTAAATTAATTATCTTTCTATATAACTTTTTACAATTTTGGTAATATAAGACTTTAATAACCTATCCTTTTCCAAAAAAAGTTAGTATTTTGTATTCTTCTTTTTAATGGGTTAATTACACCCAACTCTTTTCTTGTTATAATAATCATAAACCTAAGATCTAGACAAAAAAAAGGTTATTCCTTTCTCTGTATATCCTCACATGCAAGCCTCTCTCTCTTTGTAATCACTTGCTTGTTCTGACATTTGCAGAGGTTTTGAGTTCTGTTTTTTTCTTTTAATGTTTCAGATTTTCTTTCTTCATTGTTATTGTTTTACAGGAAAGTTAGAAACAAAAGCTAAAAGCTTTGTATAGTGAAGCCCAAAAACACAACAATGAGCTTCAAAGTGTGTTTCATTTTCTTCTTGGGTTGTCTTCTTCTAGTTCAAGAAACAACAATGGCTCAAGACATGAAACGTGTAACAATTGTTATAGAAGGATCTAATCGAATCACTGAGACTGATGAGAATTTTGTATGTGCTACATTGGATTGGTGGCCACATGATAAGTGCAACTATAACCAATGTCCATGGGGTTACTCTTCAATTATCAATATGGTAACAACATAAACATATTCACCTTTTGGTCTTTATGATTAGAACTCTCTTCACCTTTTGCTCTTTTGAATTTTTGTACAGAACTTATCTCATCCTCTTCTTGCTAAAGCTGTTCAAGGTTTGTACCTCTTAAAAACAAAAGTTTGTATTAGGATTATGGTTTTCAAACTTAAAATCAATTGGCAATTAGTGGATTGATTCATATCGTTTATATCTCTTAATGTTTTCGATGTGGAATATTATATCTCTTAATATGCCCCTTTTGAGATAATGAATCTCGTTAGCCGTTGATATCGGGTGATTTGGGCAATAGTGACATATATGGATCAGATCGTATCATGATCAAATCAGACTCTAATACCATGATAGGATTATGGACTTTCAACTCAAAACCAATGGGCAATAAGTTGATTGATTCACATCCTTTATATATTAGTTTATATATTTTTATGTTTTCAATGTGGAATATTATATACGATAATAGTTTATGTGCCACTAGATGTTTTCTTGATTATGGAAACGGACTTGTGGTGTAGTACTATTGTTTTTGTGTCATAGTCTGAATTCAAATACATAATGAATGTTGTTTAAAAGTTGGTTTGGATTGTTGTATATGTTTAGCCTTTAGTCCGTTGAGGATAAGAATCGGCGGTTCGCTACAAGATCAAGTGATTTATGACGTCGATAACGGTAAAACTCCTTGCCATCCATTCAGAAAAATGAAAACCGGGTTGTTCGGATTCTCAAAAGGATGTTTGCATATGAAAAGATGGGACGAACTCAACAGTTTCCTAACCAAAACCGGGTAAAGCCTTCAACTTTTATAATGTTATAACACAGAGACAACACTAACACATGCCCGAACCTGAGCACATACATATAACACATAAGTATTAGGCCTCATAATTTTTAAAAATTATATAAGTGTGTCCAAGAAGAAATCAACCAAGAGAAAAAAGATTGAAGAAATGTTTTATTGAGATTATTTGCTCATTTCAAGAAACATTAAATCGTTGTTAGTCTGAGGATATGTATTTCTGAATTTGTATGTCTCCAGAAAAAAAAGTTATTTGCATTTTATTTTGTTAGGACCTCAGATTTTCATATCATATTAAATCTCAGATTTCTTAGGTCTGACCCTGCAGAAACACAAACCACTAAGCTACAAATTTTGGTTATCGTGTTTCTTTTTTTCGACTCGCAGAGCTATAGTGACTTTCGGTTTAAATGCATTGCACGGAAGACATAAACTCCGCGGAAAAGCTTGGGGAGGGGCATGGAATCACATAAACACACAAGATTTCATCAACTACACAGTCTCAAAGTGTTACACTATAGATTCTTGGGAATTTGGTAACAAGAAGTTAAAAATCTTTTAACTTTCTTTTGCTAAGTTTCTTTTCTTAGCATTCGGTTTTCGGTTCAGGTAACGAGCTGAGTGGAAGAGGGGTTGATGCTAGCGTTAGCGCAGAGCTATACGGGAAAGATTTGATTGTACTTAGAGATGTAATCAACAAAATTTATAAAGATTCTAAATTAAGAAAACCTTTACTTGTTGCTCCTGGAGGATTCTATGAACAAGAATGGTACACAAAGCTTCTTAAGATCTCTGGCTCTGGTGTTGTGGATGTTGTGACTCATCATATATACAATCTCGGTTCAGGTCTGGTTCCTAGCTAATAAGATCAAATCAAAACTATAATATATAGAATGTGAGAAACTTATAGTGCTCTTTGTTTATTTTAGGGAATGATCCACAACTTGTGAAGAAGATAATGGATCCTAGTTACTTAAGCAAGATATCAGAAACATTCAAGAATGTGAACAAGACGATTCAAGAACATGGACCATGGGCTTCTCCTTGGGTTGGAGAATCTGGTGGAGCTTATAATAGTGGTGGCCGTAATGTTTCTAATACATTCATAGACAGCTTCTGGTAAGTGGTAACACAAAAGACAACATATATTAGGGCTCGGCATTTTACCCGAAATCCAAAACCAGAATCGGAACCGAATAGAACAAAAACCATAACTGAAACGAAACCGAATTTTCAAATAACCTGAACGAACGGTTCCTAAGACCTTTTAATTTGGATATCCGAACCGAACTAGATCCCAACTGAAACTCGAATGGACATCCGAAAAATCGAATGTATAATATAGGTAGTTTTGATTGGGTAATACTGATTTTTGGTTACCTATTTTGGGTTTTTGGTTTGGATTATTTTGGTTTAAATTGAGTTTTGGATCTAAACTACCCGACCTAACCAAATTACCATAATAATCCGAATTTGAAACTCAAAATAAAAGATAAAATTTTCAAATTATTCGGATAACCTAAAACCGAAAAACCCGAACCGTAAAAAATTTCGGCTCCATGTCGGGCTTTGGTAAAAAATGAAACTCGTATCCGAACCAAAATCTACTTAATTCTTATTTTTGTCCTAATTAGGTGGATTCGAATAACCTGAAATCCTAACCGAAATTCGAATGTCCACACCTAACATTTATTATACATTATATTGGGTGTAACACAAATACAACACTGACATAAACTATACTAACTTTAAGAAGCTTTTTTGGATCTAATCTGTTGAAGGTATCTAGATCAGCTTGGAATGTCGTCAAGACACAACACTAAAGTGTATTGTAGACAGACTTTGGTTGGAGGGTTTTATGGCTTACTCGAAAAAGGAACATTTGTTCCAAATCCTGATTACTATAGGTGAAAGAGAGTCTATAAACCAATAACTCTTTAAAATTTCATGTTTTGGTTGATTGATCTTGATTCTTTCTGTTGGTTAACACAGTGCTCTGCTTTGGCATCGGTTAATGGGAAAAGGAGTTCTTGATGTTCATACAAATGGACCTCCCCAGCTACGAGTTTACGCTCATTGTTCAAAAGGAAGAGTAAGCTATTCACATATCATCTAGAGCTCTTTATTCCGGTTTTTGGATCGGTTCGGATCGGATTTTTTTTAGTTTTGGGGTTTTTTTTGGTTAAATGTGTTAAGAAAAACTACTTAATATCAGGTCGGGTCCGATTCGGATTGTTTCAGATAAACTAAGTGAAAACCTACATAAAAGTAAAACTGGAAATATCGATTTTGGTTTGGGTCCGGTTTTTTCTGAATTACCCGATTATCCATTTAGTTCCGAATTACTCAAATTACCTGAAAAAACGGGAAGTATGAAATTAATATGAAAAATTATAGACCAATATAAAACTAAATTTAAGTCTTTATATATGATGAATATTATTTATTTCGATCTAAAAGTTAATTATTTTGAGTGATCTAAAAACTAAATATAACTAATAATCTTTTCATATTTGGATATTTTGGATATTCATTCGGTTTTTGGTTAGATTTCGGATTTTTGGATACGGAAACCAAGTATCCAATATAATACTTATACAAGTTCCGGTTAGTGGAAAAAAAAATACAAGTTCCGGTTCAGTTCGAAATCTTTTTATTCGGGTTGGTTCCGATTCGGGTTTTTCGCGATATTTAATTTTTTGCCCATCCCTAATCTCATCCTTAAAATCTCTGTTTTGGCATAAATTTTTAGATTACAAATTGCTCAAAAGAGCTTTGTTTTCTTCTTGGTTTTAGGCTGGAGTAACAATGCTTTTGATAAACCTAAGCAATCAAACGGCTTTTACGGTTAGTGTCAACAATGGCGCAAACGTGATTTTGAATGTAGAATCGAAGAAGAAGAAGAAGTCATTGCTGGATACTTTAAAGAAACATGTTTCTTGGATTGGAAGTAAAGCTTCAGATGGATATTTGAATAGAGAAGAGTATCATTTGACACCAGAAAACGGTAACTTGAGAAGCAAGACAATGATCTTGAACGGTAAACCGTTAAAACCGACAGTAATCGGAGATATACCGAAACTTGAACCGGTCCTTCGTGGTTTGAATTCTCCTGTTAATGTATTGCCATTGTCAATGTCGTTCATTGTGTTGCCTAATTTTGATGCTTCTGCTTGTTCATGATGTTAATAAGTCTCTCTCTAGTGCTTATTAGAAAGAAATAAAATATGTAATTGTTAAAGTAATAGTATCTAATGCTGTTGATAAATGTTAAATTACTTTCATGTGTTTTTTTAAAAAAACTTTAATCTAGGACAATACTATAAGTAATATTAATATGTAGGGGTGGGCGTTCGGGTATTCGGTTCAGTTCGGTTCTTTCGGGTTTTGGGTAGTTCGGATATAGGAATTTAAGATCCATTCGGGTATTTTTAAAGTTTGGTTCGGATTCAGGTTTGGTTCTGGTTATTTGGAAATAGTTTTTAATATCCATTGGAATAATTATTTCATTTTGTTTGGGTATAATTATTTCATTTTGTTTGGGTATCTGTTCGGGTATCTCGGTTCCTATTTGATATTTGACCATAAATCCTTAATAAAAATAAAAAAATAATTATTTTTAATTAATATTGTCTAATATAAATATAAGTAATTATATTATTTGCATATCTAATAAAAATATTGTTTATTTTTTGTGAAATTCAATTAGTTTGGTTCGGTTTCTAAAATTTCGGTTCGGTTCAGGTTTGGTTCCAGCTATTTGAATATTAGATTTTGGATATCCATTCAGGGTAATTTCATAATTCTGTTCGGGTTCGGAACCGGATATTTCGATTCGATTTTTTGAGTATCGGTTATTTTGCCCACCCGTATTAATTGTATGTTAAGTAGATAGGATCATAGGAAGCAGGTTTCTAATCTCAATTCAAGCTGGAATGTTCTCATCTTATTTTCTTTTGGAAAAAAAAACAGTCCATCCTTCATTTTGTATTTTTCTTACACTATTATCGGAGAATACTTTAGAGCCTTGAAGGCATTCCTCCGGCAACAACCAAAGTTTCTCCGGTAATGTAAGAAGAATCATCTGATGCTAAGAAAGCTGCCGCCGCAGCCATATCTCCTGTTGTTCCCAACCTGTTAAGCAGAGTCTTCTCTTCAATACTTCCCCTCTAAACACATACAATGTATAGCACATGTTATTATTCTTCCACAAGTTTAATAATCTAAAAATTACAATTTTGTAACATTACCACTTCAGCATTTCCAGTGATGAAAGAAGCAAAGTGTGTAGGCACAAAACCAGGCGCAACTGCGTTTACACGTGTGTCTGGACCCAGCTCAGCAGCAAGTGCCTTGGTTAATCCGAGAAGAGCTGTTTTAGTGACTCCATACATAGCCATTGATCCTTGTGGTTGAAATCCAGCAATGGAAGTTATGAAGATAACCGAAGAACCTTTCTCTAGATGAGGAGCAATATCCTAATCAAATGAACAAAGATGAGTCAAATTGAGCCATGGAGAGACAGACAAAGCTTAACAACTTTCAAAAGCTTTTACCTGAAGGAGAAGTATAGAGGATTTGACATTAATTTCCCATAGCTTGTCAAGTATAGCTTCTTTGCTTGACAAGATTGGATCTGTAGAAGGATTCGCAGCTGCGTTACAAACCACGATATCTATCTTCCCGTATTTCTGAAACCAAACATAGTAAACACAGAGAAGATACTGTAACATATCTTAACTAGATCAAAGAGGCGCAAACCGCAAAGGATTTGAATATGCTTTTGAACCAAAAGCTCACATGTCTCCTTACCTGAACAGTTTTTTCGACAAGATTCCGACGATGTTGAGCATTGGAAACATGACAGACGATTCCATATGCATCAATACCTTGTGATTTGAGTTTTTCTACTGCTTCATCAACATTTGCCTGCACAGATAATCAAGCTTACAAGTTTCCAGAGAGCAAAAAACTAACAACAAGAGGCACCTAATGAAGCAGAAATACAAAGATCTGCCAATACGAACGTCGAGAGAAACTTCAATTCTTCCATTTATTCAAAAGCAGAAGATGAATAGTAAGAAGATTGGAGAGATCGTGGAAACCTGTTTGCGGGAAGAGACGATGACGGAAGCGCCTTCTAAGCCGAGACGTTCGATGATACCGAAGCCAATACCTTGTGTTGAAGCCGTTACAATCGCTACTTTACCTTCCAGTCTCCTCGGTATCTTCTTCTTCTCCATTTCTATCAACAGCTAAATGAGCAACAAGAGAAGACGTCAATTTCACAGTGACGATTACTCACTGAAACAATCAAATCAAACGAAAACTTCGATGCTCTTCTCTAAGTGTATGAAAACCCCCAAAATCGCAAAGCCAACTCGTTTTTCTTTGTTACACAAACGGATCAAATTGATGAACACACAGAGACATAAAACTACAAATATACACACGAATACAAGCGGAGGAAAGGGTTACCTTCGATTGAGATAATCCCGACGGCGAATGTGATCGGAGAAAGTGATTAGGTGATTCTGAATTTGATCATCCTTCAATTATTATCCTTTCGGTTTCTTTCAGTAAAAACGATGTCGTATTGAGAAACGAGAAGTGGGTCCTACTTGGTTTCGGGTCAAGTCGGCTGGGTAAGCTCTAAAGCCCAAGTGTGACCGGTAAAAATAAGCTAAATTTTCTATTAATATTTTGCAATATTGTCATTGAATTTATTTTAATCCAATTTTATTATATAAATCAGAACGTGTGTTACGTGAGTGAAAACGACACATAAGCAACATTATAATTCATAAGATTGTAATATATATTATTGTTAATCAATATTTTAATGTAATAAAACTTCTTATTGTTAGTTTAATATTTTTTTAAAATAATAGAATACCAAAAAATATGTATTATTTCTTTAAATAGAAACTAAATAATAATAAAAGAAAAATATTAATTTTATAATTTAAACATATATTATAAGAATAAAATGTATAAAAATAAATAGTATAAAGAGTAAAAAATATATTTACATTTTTATATTTGTTTAAAACTAAAATCAGTAATATGTTAACATTTATTTTAACGATTTTTTAAAAGAAAACTAGAGATCAAAATAAATAAATACAAAATATAAAGATTAAAATAATATAATTTTAAAAAAAATTAAATATAATTGCACATGTTATCATTTTTAAATATAGTTTATATAATACAAGTCTACAAGATAACAACTTATTATGGTCGCATGAACATAGGAACAACGATAATCGAAGAACTATACCAGAAACAATCAGTCAAGCATTGATTGACCTTCGTACCTATAGCATAGCTATGGAAGAACATCAATCTAATTTTAATATTTTAACAGGGTGGAATAGGCAATCTGATACTAATTATACCTTACTACCACAACATGACTCTGATGATTATTGTCTTTTCACAGATGGTTCGTGGCTTTCAAATAAGGAGCAAGCAGGAATAAGATGAGTGCTTTATAGACATGACAAGCAGATTTTGCAAGGATATGCAACTGTCAATCCTATACAAGCTCAACAATTGAAGTAGAATTCATTGCCTTGGCTGAAGCTCTTCGGCATCTTAAGAGATTTCAATTTATCATAATCCATGTCTATAACGACGGTAAAAGAATGGTAACTGCACTAACAAGCATTATTCATAGAGAGGAACATCGCAAGGAATGGATCAAAGGTTGTGACACTCTTATAAAGATATCCAAGTTTTGATGAAGTCATTTTCTAAATTGCATCTTTTCTATATCCTACAATTGCAAAATGTTGTTGTTGATGATCTAGCTAAAAAAGTCAATCAGTGATGGAGTATAAATTTAAAATGTAACAAGTTTCGGCTCAGAAGACGTTCCAGCCTTTTTATATATATGCATTAATTGCAACATTATCTTATTACATGATTATATTCTTTGTATTCTTCGTAATGGAGACACCGAATTTGCAAAAAAACTTAGTGAATCAAAGCTTATGTCAGAATCCAAATTGATGACATCACAAATGCTTGTTACCTAGACATTGCAATATATGATGGAAACGTGGACAAAGTAAAAGCTTTGGTAGGAGCATGAGTGGGTGTTAATTCTACGGATTATTACAAGAATACACCAAGTATAATTAAATACTCTCTAATTATTTTGCTACAATCCTCTAGGACACTATTATTATAGCTAAATAAACAAAAAAAATTACCTTATTTTTGGTTAGCATATTGCAGCTGCGCTTGGGAGGACATCTTTTCTTGTTCGCAACTGAGCAAATGTGCTCATATCACATAGCATCATGAAAATATTGCAAAATATAAGATAATGCACTAGCTTTGTACCAATCAGCATTAATTGGTGTAGTTCCACAAATGTTGGTAAGTTTTAAGACGTATTTACTATTTTTAACTCAAACATATTAAATGTTTCCCTGAGATTTAATTTTCTCCTTTGTTTGACTATATAAACAACTCCTTTGACTCGTTTGTCTTAAAAACTTTCTTTTTTCTTCAAAGAAACTCAAAAAAGGTTAAAAAAAAGTTGATCCTAGAACAGAAAAATCTCGATGGGGAATTTGGAGGAAAACTCGCCACTGTAACAAAATCAACTCCTTGCAAGTAAAAGGTGCATTTGAATTTTAAAATCTTTATTTTATTTTAAGGTATAAATATCTGTCGAACCACGCTTTCTTCTCTAATTCCTCTTTTCATTTGGTTTGTTTCTGAGAATTTGAAAGCAAAGAGAGATGGAGCGTTCTAGATCTAGCTCTCCTTCAGGTTTCATTCTAGATCTCTATTATCTCTTCTCGATTTCGTCTCTCTCTCACTGAGATTAAAATTTGAATTGAATTTTGTAGGTGATACGAAGAAAGTTAAACTTGATTCCTCCTCAGATTTGATCGATATGGAAGCTAAATGTACTACTAGCTTTATTAAATCTTTGATTTCGCTTTGATTTTGCATTTCTTACATTAAAATTAGAATCCGTAGGTGATAAGAAGGTACTAGAACTTGATTCACAAGTTATATATTGTTGATGTTGCAAAATGTTGTTGTTGATGATCTAGCTAAAAAAGTCAATCAGTGATGGAGTATAAATTTAAAATGTAACAAGTTTCGGCTCAGAAGACGTTCGAGCCTTTTTATATATATGCATTAATTACAACATTATTTTATTACACGATTATATTCATTGTATTCTTCATAATTGAGACACCGAATTTGCAAAAAAACTTAGTGAATCAAAGCTTGTGTGAGAATGCAAAATGATGACACCACAAATGCTTGTTACCTAGACATTGCAATATATGATGGAAACTTGGACAAAGTGAAAGCTTTGGTAGGAGCAGGAGTGAATGCTAATTCTACGGATTATTACAAGAGTACACCAAGTATAATTAAATATTCTCTAATTATTTTGCTACAATCCTCTAGGACACTATTACTGTGTAGCTAATTAACAAAAAAAATTACCTTATTTTTGCTTAGCATATTGCAGTTGCGCTTGGGAGAACAGAGATAACATCTTTTCTTGTTCGCAACAGAGCAAATGTGCTCATATCACATAGTATCATGAAAATATTGCAAAATATAAGATAATGCACTACCTTTGTACTAATCAGCATCAGTTGGTGTAGCTCCACAAATGTTGGTAAGTTCTAAGACGTATTTACTATTTTTAACTCAAACATATCAAATCATTTATTTAGTTGAACAATAGATTGTAACATCAAAAAGGTAATTATGTTTTGTTTGAACATCTAAGCAAAGATCAGTTTTACTTTCAACCTTTAGAAGTTCTAAAAACACTCTTTAAACATTTTCACCTTAATAGGAGAGGATCAAACATAATTAACACTTGATCGTATCTTTAAATCATAGTGATGGACAAGACCATAATCAAACCCAAAATATGAGCTCCACATCACATTTAAAAAAAAAATCTTAAAAAATTTCATGAGTTCTTTAGAGACAACCGGTTCTTCTTATTATTAGTTTATTACTTTTTTATTCCTTAGAAACAACCGGTTCTTCTTAATATTAGTTTATTACTTTTTTAAAATAATAGAATAATAAAAAATATGTAATATTTCTTTAAATGGAAACTAAATAATAACAAAAGAAAAATGTTTATTTTATAATTTAAACATATATTATAAGAATAAAATGTATAAAAATAAATAGTATAACAATTGAAGAGTAATAAATATATTTACATTTTTATGTTTGTTTAAGACTAAAAACAACAATATGTTAATATTAATTTTAGCGATTTTGTAAAAAGAATCTAGTGGTCAAAATAAATAAATATAAATTTAAAGATTAAATAATAGAATTAAAGAAAATTAAATACATAATCGCAGGGGTTATCATTTTTAAATCTAATTTATATGATACAAGTCTACAAGATAACAACTTATTATGATCGCATGAACATAGGAACAACGATTTTAACATTCATTTAGTTTTTTTACAATTTCAGAATTCATTTTCTATATAAGATATCTCTTCCGTGATAACTCATAAATATGTATAAAAAATGTTTGAATGGGCTAATATTATTATTTCGGTTACATGTCAATTTTTTATGCAAATACAATCTCCTATATATTAAAAAGGAAAACTTTTTTGAAACAAACCTTTTGTTTGTAATTTATTACATAATATGCCATTAGTTAAATGAACAAAGAAAAAATCTTCATTAAGGGTAAAAATGACAAATAACTAAATGTATTATCTTTGTTTCCAAACACATTCAAATATATCTCCTACTACTATCCATGTAACCAAACAAACATCTAATTAATTAAAAATATTATAAAATATTTATTGAAAGTTTCTTGAATAATTAATTATGTAAAACGAAATTATATTAAAATATATATATATGGTATCATTAATTAACTTAGATTATTTTCTAAATATTAAATATATATACTATGATTTTCTAAAAAATAAAATAATTAAATGAATAATTTTTTTTACATCTTTTATTTTCATATTTAACTATATTCTTGAAAAATAATAAATAATAAATTTATTAAATTATACATTTAATAGAACATATTTTTATAA
>OVAV01000229.1:0-21545 GCA_900406375.1 Iberis amara | reverse complement strand
GTGTGATAGTTTTGAAATTTGAACTTCTTTTGATATTTTCAAGGAATTTCACATTTTNCTTTTGATATTTTCAAGGAATTTCACATTTTATTTGAGTTACTTCCATCAAAATTAGTGGGTTTAGTTTGTTTTGTGTTATCTTGTTTTTGTAAAATTCTCGGATATTATTTTTAGTTTTTTTTAATGATTTTAGTATCCAAAACTTCGACTAAATCCAAAATGTATGCAGATACTGGAATTTACAGCAGTGAGTCTTCTACCACCAGAACTAGAAATTCTAGTTATTACTATTATTATTTTATTTTTGTCAATATTAAGACGAAACAAAAAAAAAACAAAAAAAATAATTTAGCATCTTTTGTGATTTTAGTTTTTTAGCTAACTATAATCTAAAAACTCACAAAACTCATAATGTGCATATTAATATTTCAATTAATATATTTTTGGATTATTATATATGTGTTTATAATAATCAGTTAAATTATGTTAAAAATCAACAATAGATATGGTATTAATTTGGTTATATATTGAAAATTGTCATTAATTTTGACATAAAAAAAATCAACTATATCTTGGATATTGTAAATATATATAGATAAATATGAATAATCTTGAGTAATCCAATCAACATCTCGTTTGCTCATATTAACTTTTTGTATATAGTTTTTTTCTTTTTCTTTTTCAAACCGATAAACACAAATCAAGATATGATATAATTCATCATATCTTTTGGAAAAAATAAAAGAAGATAAGATATATCATCTTTAAAGAAAAATCAAATTCCAAAAAACAAATTGTTGATTATTCTTCTTCTTCTTTTTTTTTATTAGAAAGTGAACGTATCAAAGCATGTGAGATGAACATGTGCAATGGGTTGGCAAATAAGTGTTCCAAAGATTGATATTGAAACATAACACATGTCTTTGAAGCTGGACCAATGCTTCAATATTCACACACAACATTTTTCACTACCTAAATTATAAAAAAAAAATTATTTTAATGTTATATTTATATCAATCATATGATAAAAAATCAAAATGCATTATTGCCTTTAATGTAGAAGCCACCGAGGACATGCATGTGACCAGTGAGAGTAGGAGAGAATAAACAAAAATCACTTCCCAACTTGTTCTTACCACAATTAGTTAACAATCCAATGACATAAATGCATTTATAACTTTAAAAAATATTATTGTAGTTAAATGGTTCAAAATTCAATTATGTACATTTTTTAATTTTAGATAGTTGTGAAAAATATATATTACTAATATTAAAATGATATGAATCAGACTTTATCGATACAACTCTGATAAAATAAACTTAAAAATCATTTATATCTAGGATCATTTTTTATTTTGGTTTCCAAGCATTCAGGAAATAGAAAAATTGTAGATCTTATAAAATCTGAAATTGTTTTTATTAACTTGGATTTTCTTCATGTTGGAGTTATTTTTTATAGTTAAATATATCTATGTCCCTATAGGTTAAAACTTAATTATATAAAGACTTTCAACTTCAAAGTCATATAAAAAGTATGTAACAGTCATTTATTTTTTAAGAATATATTGTTTAGTGATCTAAGTAACATATTTTTTAAGAAAATATAGGTGGACTCATTTTTGACTAGAATATGAAAGTAACGTGTCAAACAGTTAACAAGAAGTACATGTGCAGCTTTGATTTGTCATAATTTATACTATCTGTCTTTTTCTTTTTTCTCGATTAAAGAAATATCAAACACATAACTTTTGATTATTATTTTTTTGTAGAAAAGCATCACGAGATGCTTGACCTCTTGAAGTAAGAATTTTTCTGTTTTTTTCACCAGAATTTTTCATTTATTTGTTGATAAATTTGGTAGTAAGTTGAGTATATTTAATTTTAGTACGGAAAGTTATAAATATATGTGGAATATAATTTTGTTTTATAGAGAAACTCACATGTCCACCATGGCAACTACTTCCTCTGGATTCTCAACTGCATGTTCATGCCATGTTTCATTCGACCTGAAAATCATTAATTAAATAATCTATTATTATCTCAATTTTCTTTTATAATTATTTTGGGCACACTTATTGTCTCATTCATATGCTAATTACAAATTATTACCAATATTTATTTATTTTTTCTATTTTGAATTGGAGTAACTATACAATATAAGCTAATATCATAATTGTGAAAGGATCTATATATATTGGTTTTTTAGAAAACCCACAATAAAGTATTAAATTTATGAGAAAAAAATCAAGTTTTAGTCAACCATTGATGAACTACAAAAGAGCTCAATTGTTTTGGATTAATGAACTAGAATAAGTATTAATAAGCTACAATGAGCTAAGCTTCAATGGATGCTTAAATAATCAATGTAAAATGATAATGATATACAAGTGGTACCTTGATGAATTAACTCCAATAAAGAGAGTTGTTAGAAGTAATGCAGAAGCAAAGATGATAAGTTTTGAGACAGCCATTGTTATGACTGTGATCTTCTTGCTCTGTTCTGTTTTATTGTCTCTGTCTGATGCAGAGAAAAGAATAAGAATAGGAGAAGAGTAGTAGAAGAAAGGCTACGAGAGAGAGAAGTTATTATATAACAAGATGGCTGCCTGATATTTCCCATTATCTTATAAGCCTAATTTATTGAAATATGTATATAAATTAAATCAATAAAGAAAATCTTTAAAAAGTAATACTACTATATAGTAAAGAAAACTATTCACTATTTTCTTTTTTTTTTATAGTATTTCCAATATTTGGTCTCTTCATCATGTGAACAAAAAAATTAGGGTCGACGATTTTTTTCTCCCTGAAGAATATCAACCCACACTATTTCTCTCCGAACTTGTTGTCTCATCAGTATACTGCACAAACTAGTCGATTTCTTAGCAAACCCCCCAAACTTAGGATTCTCTTTAGATTTCTCTAAAATTAAGTAACAGACTAAATCGCTACTTAAAATTATAATTACGATTAGAAATTTGGTTTGGGTTTGGATTGTTTTTTCGATTTAGGGTTCTTTAGAAAGACGATTTCGAAATTTAATGGAGAAATCAAGCCCCAAATCAATTTTAAGGAGAAATCAAATCCCGAATCAGAAAGATTTAAGGCTTGATTTCTCTCTTAGCTCTCGAAATCGCACTTCTAAAGAACCCTAAATCAAAATAACAACCCAAATCCAAATGCAATTTCTATTCGTAATTATAATTGAAATAGGATATTAGCTTATATTTTATAGTTATTCCAATTCAAAATAGATTTAGCATATGAATGAGACAGTTTAAAATATAAGCTACTTGAAATGTAAATATAAGCTTTCAAGTAGCTTTACTATATTAAAATGAAAATATAAGGTTTAAAAACTGTTTAAAAGGATTAGATTTCTACAGTATTTGTGGTCTTAGACTTTAGGGTCTGAGATTTGGTCTGGTTTTCTTGGTGGTCTTTCTTTATTGGTGGTGTAGTTTTGGGTTGGTTAAGTGTTCGTTCTTCTCGGGGCTTGCTTCAGTTCTTGGCTTCTCTGTGGCTCTCTCGCTTGTTCCTTTCTTGCCTTCGTTTCCAGCTTCAAGACAGTGTCAGCTTCATTTTCTCTCCGGGTCAAGCAATTCCAGGACGCTTGGTGTTAGTGATCCCGCTTGTTATCCTGGTTCATCGGTCGTTCGTGACAGGCGTCCGTGTAAGCCTCCTCTTTCAGCTGCAGTGTTTGACGTTCTCTCGTCGGCTTCGAGCGGAGAATGTATTCAATTTGGTTTGAGTTTATGAGAGTTATCTAAGTCGTTTCAAGATTTGATTGAGAGCCTTTTAGTTGGTCTTTTCATAGTTTCCGGAAGTGTATGTGTCTGCCGGGTTTAGTGTTGCTCTTTGTTTTTCGGGGTTTCGGACAAAGTTCTGGTTTTCATATGTTGTAGTGTCTTGGTTTTAATCAATAAAGACGACAAAAAAAAAATTTCTACAGTATATTGTTATATTTCTTATGAAATAGGAACACATGTGTATGTGTAAACTTACATATATACAACAAAGTAATGAGTGATGCCAATAATGAGTTTGGCAAACAACAGTATCATGTCATGTGACTTGTACTCCCCATCCCTCTTTTTCTATCTGCAAGTTATTGGATCATAATATATAAAAATCATTTTTTAAAGTTTAAATTAATAATATAATTAAAAATCCTATAAAGTTATAGACAGCTAATTGAAACTTGTAGGTCTTATATTGTCTAGATAATTTCTTAGTTTCTTAATTCATCATGTTGTCTTCCCCATGTGACCATTATGCCTAATGCTAGTTACAAAGTTAAATCATTTTCAAATTTTAACAATTAATAATGTAATAATTATGCAATAATTAACGAATCATCGGTTGATAAACGAACAAGATTAACTTAGGACTTAATTGCTGTCAAATGATGAGTATGATAGCTGCATTTGTTAAATTATAGGTGAAATTATTTGTAATCTAAAACAAATAAAATTGCACTACAGAAAGTTACTATGGAGAAAGTGCATTTTTTTTTTTCTAATTTAGTTGCAAAATAAAATCATATGAAAAAATTATGAAAGTTTTAAACTTAATGTACATTTGCATGTCTATAAATATAAATAATATACTATACTCAAAAAATTTCAGTTCAAACTAATATACATATATTACTTCACTTTTTTCACCCATAAAGTTGCAACTTATGTGTATTTTTTCCAACTTCACAAATCACAATTATATCAAATGACCAAACATGCACTTTCACAATAGGTTTAGAATTTGCGAGTTTAATGGTTGTCATATTTATTTCTAGTGAAGTATATGAACTATTGAAGCGATTAGTTTGTTTTCCAAAAATCTAAATAAGAAGAAAAAAAAAACATAATATCATAATTAATCAAATTTGTAGCAAAAATATATTACCAAATTTTTAAATCTATTTTTTCTTCCTAAAAATTAATATTACAACAACATGCTCTTACATAGATCAAGTAATGACCCAACAACACACAAACAAACACAATTTAATAGAAAAAAGAAGAAAAAAAAACAAACAGAGATTTTGTTGTTTCTGTACACCACTCCATAGAAGTTGCAACTCAAGACACTGAAACAAAAGCATTTCATATGGTATTAAAAATTCAATCCCATAATAATATTTCACTATATGCATCACCTAAACATCAAATTTCCAAGAACACCACAAATGTTTTAACATTTTTTCTAAGCAAGTTGTTCTAGAAGAAGAAGCAGAGAACAATACAAATGAGAAAAAGGAGATTCTAAAGGGATAGAAAATTTACGAACATCCAAAGCATTTTCTGAAAGAGAGAAATCCTGAAGGTTGCGGAATTTGATCTGGAATAATAGTCGGTGGTTTCGTACTAGGAAGATGTTTAAAGAAAGCTTTCACAGCTCCAGCTACACCATCTTCATCTTTCATTGCCTTTGCTAGTGTCTCTGCACTGCTCTTAACCTGCTCGACATGCTTAGTCTGAAGCCTCAAAAATAGGGGTGGACATTTAAACCTAACTGAACCAAATTTAGTTCGGTTCAATTCAGCACTTTTTTAATTTTAGTTTGGTTTTCGGTTCGGTTCGGCAACAATTTTTTTGTTTTTTTTACTAAATTAACCGAACGAACAGAACCGAACTTAACTTGCTAAAATTAACCGAAAAACCAAAAAACCGAAAATAAACCGAAAAACCGAAATAAACCGGAAATTTAACTGAAATTAAGTTTTTCGGTTCAACTCGGCCAAAAAAACCAAAAATTTAACCGAAATTAAAATTTTCGAACCGAACAAACCGAATTTCAAAAATGAAAAACCGAACCGAACTTTTGTTCGGTTCAATTCGGCTTATAAAAAACCGAAAACTGAACAAACCGAATGCCCACCCCTAAGTCAAAAATGTGATAAAAACTTCATTGGTTTACCTTATCATCGAGCATGAAATTTATAGCATCTTCAAGTTTATGAAGTGAGAATTCATCTACTGGAATTGGTGGAGGACCTACTCCTCTAGCGTGTACTCGTTCTCCCCAAAAAGGTTGGTCTCCAAAGAATGGTACAATCGTAGTTGGGCACTGTATAGTATAAACACTTTCATATTAACAACTATAAAGTCTCATCTCAAGACGCAGACTAACTTTAGATTACAAACAAGATTAAGACTTACCGCTGCTTTAAGACCAGCCGCTGTTGTTCCAGCACCACCGTGATGAACCTGAAATCAAAAGTGTAACAATGTCAGGCTATGATCCTGTTAAAGATAAGTAGATATGTGACTGGGTTCTATAAACCCATGGCACAATCTCAAACTAAAAAGCTTCTAGAAACCAAAACTAAGCGACAAGATGTTCAAGGACGAAACTACAAGGACTTTCAGATTATTATAGACATACCACAGCCTTGCATCTTGGGAATAACCAGTCATGTGGGACATTATCCAACAAGTAAACGAAGTCTTTGGGTTCTTTCACTGTATGGAAACCATATATTATAATAAGATATACCAAACAGAAGAGAATCCAATAAAGGAAAGGTAATACGGAATAAAGAAATAGCATAGACTTACAGTTTCCAAGGCCACCCCAGCCTTTGTTGATGATTCCTCTCTGTTTTGTTCTTTGAAGTGCTTCCACAATGATTTCAGTCATTTTCTCTGGTTCTTGGACAGGCTTTACCACAAATTAATAGAACGGGAAAGACAATATCTTCAGTTTCTCATAAGATAGTTAATTACATAGCCAAATGTATAAAGTTTGAGTGAAAAAAGTGGAAAAAAAGACTCACAAGACTACCAAAGCCGATATAAATGGGTTTGTCACCAGCTTCTAGCCATTCCACAAGTTCTGCGGGAGGCTCATAATTTGATGCAAGATCAAGGAAACAAAAACCCACTACATCGATTTTTGGCCCCCAGTCTATAAAAGATGAAAAAGTAATGATCTAAATTGCTATACATCGAAAAAGGAAAAGCTTTTTTTATCAGTAAGGTCATTGGCTATATTACCTTTTGGCTTTGGGACAAGATGAGGACTCCACATATATCCGTGTGGAATATTAGAGTCCGAGCCTTGTGTTCCGCTTAGATATGTAACAGGCCGTAGCTTCAATTTCTTTTTCCTAAGATCATTTACCATGTCTCTTATTCCAAGCCAGATTAGTGAGTCAACAATTTGATATGAAAGCTGAAATTGCATAAAGTCAGATGTTAAACTAAAAAGCCAAGTTTCATAGCAAACAACAATTAGATAATATGTGAATGAATACACAAGTCTCACTCTGTATCCTGCTGATTGTTTGACACGTGATAAGGGGTGCGGAAATTCACTCGTTGGCCTGGATCAATCATTAAAATAGCAGAAAATAAGTTAATGATTCAGAAAAGAAAATGTGTTTGAAGTAGCATTCATTTGGTCACAATCTGTTGATAATACATGACTTACGTCCATGGCATGGTGAAAAATATATGAATCGGTATCTTCAGTGCTTCTGCCACATGGGTATGTCCTGAAATGGCGATTCCGGTTAGTCACCACTAGAAGTGAATCTCTCAGAAGCCTGGAAGCCAGAAAAAGTAGCCAGTAATTCAGAAGTTTCTGAAACTAACCATATGCTGGAGGATTGGCAATAATTGCATCAGCTTTAAAGGAAATCCCAGAATCTGGATCAGGTTCTTTACATGCTGGAAGTAGAGAATATATGATGTCCTTAATTTGATTTCGTTGAATTGGAATCTCTGAAGGGCCTGATGGCAAAAACCCCTTGTTCTTAACCATATCTGTACACAACATAGCACGGAAACCGGTGAATTGCTGCATGTTTTTAAAGCTCAAAAAGGTTAACTAACAAAGACGAAGAAAGAATGGGAATGTTTGGTAGATACATACAACCGGCTAACACTTTCGGGTCTCCGCCTAAAGGATAGAACTCCAATCCAGCAGTCAAAACAAACTCTTTAAAATTTGCATGAGTTGCCAGTCTAACTCGATGCCCATAGTCCTACATAATTAAGTAAAATAAGAAGACATTCAGGTTCAGAATTTCCATTATGACAACAAACAAGAATTTCAAATCTAAGGATGCAAGAAAACTATTTTAGGTATGCAATATGAAGATTATCTGCTNCCTACATAATTAAGTAAAATAAGAAGACATTCAGGTTCAGAACTTCCATTATGACAACAAAAACAAGAATTTTAAATCTAAGGATGCAAGAAAACTATTTTAGGTATGCAATATGAAGATTATCTGCTAACCTGAAGACGTTTGGCTATTGCAACAAAAGGTTGAACATCACCGCGAGTTCCAACAATAAGCATCACAATTTGCATTGGAGGAACGTACTGAAGGTCTACCCCATCAATAGACTCATCAGTACAAACACCAATTTTCAAATCTTCACGGTCTACAACAATAGGTTGAGCAATAGCATCTGCTGGAACTTCAAATTCAACTGTCCCATCATGATTCACAGTAGCTATACGATTCAACAATTTAAGCTGCAAATTAACAACCAGCTAATGTCACGCATAAAAAAACTACTTTTTGTAACAGTGAAAAACAACATTTTCCCCAATAAAGTAGGAATCCAGAGTCAAATAGATTTCATATATAAACAGAATAATAACTAAAAATAGAACCTAAAGATCAACAAAATCAAACTCCAAAAATAGTCGTTGTTATACCTTCTTCCCTGCAGAGATTTTGTCATCGAATATCTTTGCAGCATCTTCAGCAAGTATGTGTGTAACTTTTTGTTGCCTCTCAGTCTTTGATTTATCTAACTTAGGGTTTATTGTTGATGATGATGATGATGATTCAGCCTTATCACTGCTTGAAGAACTCTCTACAGGCATTGTCATTACTCGAGAATAGCTTTTATCTCCACCACCTGAAAACAAAACAAACCGACGAAAAAACCAATGAACTTCAAATTCAAATATCATCGACATGGAAACAAATGAAATCAACATTAAAGCGGTTTTTCAATCCAATTTCCACGGTACCTGAAGATTCAACCACAGCGTTATCGGCAATGGAAACACCAGCAGTTTTCGAATTGCTCTCAAGTTGTTCAGAGCCATTAATGACGCGATTATCGCCTTCAATCTCCTCGATTTTCACTGAAGCTCGGTCTGAACTTGAAGAAGATGAAGAAGAAGACCAATCCTTCATTTCCTTCCCAAGTTTCGCTGGTGAGATTTCCGGCATCGTATTCTCTCTTTCTACAATACCAAAGACGATCTGTATATCTTCTTCCTTTTTCAAATCCTCTTCGGTGTCGCTCGAATTTGCGTATGCGTGTATACGAATCACCTAAAAGTTAGAATTAAAAAAAAAAAAAACGTTTGAAGAAAGTGGTTCGTTGGTTAAGTAATGGTTCGATCTGGTTTAAGCCATGATTTTGGAATTAACCGTGGAAGTAATGGATAATTAATTGGGTCAATTTAGTTATATAACAATCTAATAAAAAGTGGCTGAAACGCTGTCGTCTTCGCGTTGACAGCGAATCTTTTCTTCTGTCATTTCGTATTTTACGTCATTGTCGTCTTTTTGTTTTCTCCCTCCCCTGAATAAAGTGTTTAATAATTATTAATAAAACAATTAAAGTAAAACATTAAATTAAGAACAACAACTTGTGTAACCATCATTCTTCTTGCCATTAAATTCAGTTCGGTTCAAGTATTTTGCCCATACCTACATTTATGTATGACTTTTTATTACAACACTTATATTCTTGATTCTAGGGCTAGAATTTAAACCGAATCAAATAAACCGAAATTAATTTAGTTCGATTATTTCGATTTAGTTCGATATTTTTTTTTTATTTTAGTTCAGTTTTCACTTCGGTTCGATAACAATTTTATTTTACACTATATTAACCGAACCGAACATAACTAACTTAAATTAATCAAAATTAACCGCATAAATCGAAATTAACCGAAAAAACGAAAATTAATTACAAAAACAAAAAATAACAAAATTTTATCTGAAATTTAGATTTTCAAACCGAATAAACCGAACAATAAAAGAGAGTAACCGAACCAAACAAACCAAATGCCCAACCGAACTTTTATTCAGTTCAATTTGGCAAAAAAACCAAAAAAATTGAAAACCAAATAAACTAAACCGAAAACCCAACCGAAATTTTATTCGGTTCAATTCGGCAAAAAAAAAAAACTGAAAAAATCGAAAACCAAATAAATCAAACCGAAAAAACTAAATGCCCACCCATACTTGTCTCCATACATTCAATTAAGAACAACATATTTATTTTATTTAGTTAAGAATCAAAATTGCATTTAGTGTCACTACTACTTCATAAAGTAAACATAATAATACATCAAAAATATAAACAACCAAAAAAAAGAGTTTGTTAAAAGAATCACTTATTCTTCAGGCAATTCAATACCAGCCATTGGAACTTTAACTTCAATTTGATCTTCATCATCTTCTTCATCCATTGCAGAACCTTTGTTCTTAGCATAATCAACTTTAAAATCATAATCTCCATCCATCAAATCCTCACTAGCTCCTGCTGCTGCTTTCTTAGCTTTCTTCCTTCTCTTCTTCTCTGCTTTCTGCTTTTTAGTATTCAACATACTTTCAGCTACATATAGCTTCTCATTTTGTCTACTTGCTTCTGATTTCTCCTTTGTCTTTCCAGTTTCTTCCTCTTCACCTTCCATAGATTCATCATCATTGTTAACTCCAACCTCTTCTTCTTCTTTAGTCTGAGTCTTGGACTCATCCTGTAGTTAAACTAGTGATGTTAAAATGTGCCCAATTTTCGCAAGTCTAAACGGGCTTTTAGTATTTAAATGGGTACCTATTTAAAATCATATTATTAAACGGGTTTTCATCATTTTTAAACGGGTACCCATTTAGGCCCGTTTAACAAAAAAAATAATTATAATAATAAAAATTATATTAAATTAAAAATTAAAAAAAACGAAGAAATTTTAAAATTATAATTTTGAAACTAAAAAATTACGTAAAATGTGATTTACAATCAAATATTAAAAATATATTAGTAGAAAACTATAATAGCATATTAATTATAATAAAATAATTAATAATATAATAATGAAACTAAAATCTTATAATATTTCCAATATATCTAAATGGGTCTAAATGGGTTTAAAGGTTTCTAGTGGGTTTAAATGGACAGCCCGAGTAGACCCCATAACTTAAATAAGTCTAAACGAGTATGGGTCTAAATAGGTGTGGGTCTAAACGGAGCGGCCTAAACGGGGCGGGCCCGCCCAGTTTAACATCACTAAGATAAACCAATCCTTGATGAAACTCAAGCTTACAAGCAAATAGATTCACAAGGGAAGTAACTAACCTCGATCATAGTTTCATCCAAATTGAGAGGTTCATTAGATGGAACTTCAACAGGATTGAAATCATTAACTGTCTTTAAGCTTCCAATGAAAGAGGATTCGCCGCTGTAAACTTCATCGATGTTGAATTCTTTAGCTAATTCGGTTACAATCTTTGACTCTGCGTGTTCACCTTGGTCTCTCTTTGGAGGCATTGTATAGTATGGTATTTTACCTGCACAACGGATCATGATGAGGCGAGCTAAGCGGATTTCAAAAATTCCAAGTTTACGAGGGATTAAAAGGACGATAATCGCGGTTCATACCTTCGTTCCAGTCATGTAGAACAATTCTTGCAGCAGCTTCGATATCCACAAGACCACCTTTTTTAAGCTTACCTCTTACAGTGGCGACTTTGTAAAGAAAATCATCGACTGATTCGAAGTTTGCGATTTTGTAGAGTGTCACAAGCATTTGTGATGGACAAAGCTTGAGAATTTCCTTCACTAGATTTGCCATAGAGCAGAAGATTTTTCAGATTAGGTCACTGAGAGTTATAACCTTAATTCGGTTATTTCAGTTCGATTTATTCGGTTATTTCGGTTCAATTAGGCGATTTTTTTATTTTTAGTTCGGATTTCAGTCCGGTTCGACAACATATTTTTTCACTAAATTAACCGAACTTGCTAAAATTAACCGAACAAACCGAGTTACACCGAATAAACCGAAAATAAACCGAAATTGAACCGAAATTAAGATTTTCGAACAAAAAAAACCGAACTTCAAAAAAGAAAAAACCAAACTGAACAAACCGAGTGCCGAACCGGACAGAACTTTTGCTCGGTTCAATTCGGCCAAAAAAAAATTCGAAAACCAGAAAAATGAACTGAAAATAAACCAAAATTTAACCAAAATTAAGATTTTCGAACCGAAAAAACCGAACTGAACAAACCGAGTGCGAACCGGACCGAACTTTTACTCGGTTCAATTCGGCCAAAAAACGAAAAAACCGAACTGAACAAACCGAGTTCCGAACCGGACCGAACTTTTGCTTGGTTCAATTCGGCCAAAAAAAAAACCCGAAAAACCGAAAAAAATGAACCGAAAAAACCGAACGCCCACACCTAAGACAAAGCACAAAAGCATATGCGATTCCAATTACCTGGACTAACTGGATCATCCAACTTTTCGATTCTTTTGCAATTCCGAAGAGCTATAGAAGCATCGTTTCCCGAAGATTTGAGCATTACAACTCCAGGACAATCCAACAACTTCACGTTTTTGTCCAAGTGAACTTCTTGTAGAGACCTAGTTAGTCCAGGAGTAGCACCAACATTAACAACATGAGCTCTCTTCAAACTGTTGATAAGACTACTTTTCCCGACATTCGGAAGTCCAATAATACCAACCGTAATCGATTTTTTTAACTGCCAAAACCAACAAAAGGAAGATTCAATCAAAAATTGTATAATATGAACCGAATGTAAATTACGAAAAAAACGAACCTCGTGACTTCTTGAGTAGTTTTTCAGCAATTTGATAAGAGTATCCGCTCCAAGACAATCACTAGTCTGCAAAAGATTACTTGGTTTTGATGCTTTAGATGATTTCCAACCTAAGTTTGATCTTTGTTCTTGAGTACTACATTTGAAAGCAACAGCTGGAAATTCTTCTCTAAGATACTTAAGCCATTTCTCAGCAGCCTCTCGCGGAACAAGATCTAGACGAAAAGAGAATCGATTACAATATCTGGAGGAAACAAAACCAGAGACTTATTATATAGAGCTTTACCAATCTTATTGAGAAGCAATACAAGGTGTTTATTAGGACCAGCTTGCATCACCATCTTTTCCATATCGGAACAACGAGTACCAAGAGGATCACGAGCATCAAGAACTTCCAAAATGACATCAGACAATTCAATGACTTTAACAAGCTCCTTGTAGAAAGCTCTCTCCGAGTTATCTATAAAACCAATCAAGAACAGTAAATCAAACTAAAGCTTAATGAGAAGATATCAAAATTAAAGCACAATAAACACTCAACCTCGAACATTAACAACTCTAGTTGTATCATCTCTACTCTTCCCCTCTCCATATCCTTCTTCTTTTTCTTCTTCCATCTTTGTACCATCATCTTCAACCAAACCAAGTTTCCTCTTTTTCGCCTAAAATGACAAAAAACACAAACATAGAAAATGAAATCTCTTATCAGTAACCAATGGAATGATCTAGGGGTGAGCATTTCAACCGAACCGAATAAACCGAACCGAAACGAATTTAGTTCGGTTTATTCGGTTATTTCGGTTTAATTCGGCACAACTTTTATGGCCTAAAAAGTCAAAAAACACAAACATAGAAAATGAAATCTCTTATCAGTAACCAATAGAATGATCTAGGGGTGGGCATTTAAACCGAACCGAATAAACCAAACTGAAACGAACGGTTAGTTCGGTTTGGTTTATTCGGTTATTTCGGTTTAATTCGGCACAATTTTTATTTTAGTTCGGTTTTAAGTTCGGCAACAATTTTTTTCCACTAAATTAACCGATCCGAACCGAACTTGCTAAAATTAAGCGAAAAACCTAAAAAAACCCAGAAAATTTAACCGAAATTAAGATTTTCAAACCGAAAGAAACCGAACTTCAAAAACAAAAAAAACGAATACCGAACCGAATTGAACTTTTGTTCGGTTCAACTCGGCCAAAAAAAACCGAAAAAAACAAACAAACCGAATGCCCACCCCTAGTCAATGATCAGTCTGTAACACAATTATGACCTAACCAGAAGACATATATTGAGATTAAATCTACAATTTTTGTTCTGATACCCTTTCTTTACGAGCAATTTTCTTCTGTTCAATCTCTTCAAGAGCACGAGCACGTCTAGCTTCTAAGGCTTTAAGCTCTTGTTCCTTAAAAGGCCAGTCATTGGGGATACCTGGATCTTTCTCTACTCTTGGTTTACGATTAAGCCCAAGCTTTTTAGCATCTTTTGCCTTCTTTTTGTGATGCTCTTTCACTTTTCTTAGAACCTTATGCTTCTGTTTCAAAGTCACTCTTTTACTCTTGCTCTCTGCAAAATTTTCAAACAATCAATACAAAAGTCACTGAGAGGATGAGAAATGTAAAAGAGAGATCTGATTGAGAGGATTTTAGCTTACTTTTACTCCGTTTCACCATTTTTAGCCTTTCGCTGAAGAGAGAAGCAAAAAAAAAAAAAAATCTGAAGGTTTATGAAAGGAAAAAAAAATTACCGGCGTTAATTAGGGCTTTGCTATTTGGATCATCACCCGACCCGAAGATTTGACCCGACTTTGTTTAGTGACTCAACTAAAGGTGGACAAAATAACCGAACCACCTGAAAAATCACACCAAAATTAAACCAACATACATGATTTCAAGTCCGAACCAAATTATAAAAATATTTGAATAAATATCAAAATTTATTATTCAAAGAACCAAAACCGAACCGAAATTTTATGAACCAAACCGAATTACCTGAACTAATCAAACTTCACAAAAAATAAAAAATATTTAAAAAATATTTTTTTTATTAAATATACAAATAAAATAATTTTTATATATTCTACGATATTAATTAAAAATAATTTTTATTTTTATTTATATTTAGGATTTTTGGTCAAATATCAAATAGGAACCGAGATCCCCGAATGAATACCCAAACAAAATAAAATAATTACCCGAATGGATATTAAAATTTATTATCCAAATAACTAAAACCGAACCGGAACCGAAAATTTAAGAACCAAACTTTAAAAATACCCTAATGAATCTTAAATCTCTATATCCGAACTAACCAAAACCCGAAAGAACCGAACCAAATACCCGAACGCCTAGTCCTATCACTCAACTAAAATGAAAAATAAAATATGGGGTGAGAGAGGCTCGAACTCTCGACCTCAGGATTACTCAGATAGCTATGAGACCTACGCGCTAGCCAACTGCGCCACCACCCCAATGTTGAACACCAATTTCGCACTTAAATCTATAAATATAATATAATGATTCCACCGGTTGCCTGAGCTTGTGAATATTTCCGCCGGCTAGGTGCTAAAGGTTAAACCCTTCTAAAATCTCCAATTCCTGAGCTTCCTCGAGCTTAGGAAATCGAAATAACGATACAGAATGTACAAAAGAAGCCTCCTTTTGAAGAAAATTTCATGGCTTTCTTCTCGAATTGCTTCAGGTTTCGTAAAAATTCAATCTTTTCTGTCGTTTCACTAGTTTATGCTCATTAAGCTGTCTCTTTGTTCACTAGACAATTTCCAAGGGAGATTTCAGCGATCTATTGTTACTCAATCCACATGTTTAGATTCATCATTCGATAAAGACACAAACATTTGGTCAAACACATTAATCAAACAATGTTTATCTCGCAGGTAAATTCGATTTGATTAGTCTCTTTCGATTCTGTGTTTCATATTCTAATTTGTATTAGACAGTTTCTTTCAGATTCGCATCAGTAAAACGAGTATCTCGAGCTTCTTCTTCTTCTTCTCCACATTTTGATTTACTTTCTTACATTAAATCTTCACTTGATAAACTTGAAGGTACTTAATTTGTTATTCTTTGTTTGAAAATTCTTCTTCTGTTGTTAACAAAGTTTAAAATCTTTAGGTCCATCTCATCATTGGTTGAATTGTGGTAAGCTTTTTAAAGATAAAGGAACTTATATTGTTCTTGCTGGAGATTTGCTTAATGGAACAAGTGATTCGGATTCGACTTGTTTCTTTGAGAAACTAAAGTTACTTCAGCAAAGGTTTTAAGTGCTAATTTAAACCAAAGAATCAAAGCAAACTTAACAGAATCCATGGCTGAGTATCTTTTGTTTTTGTTTGTTCTTTTTAAGGTCTCCTGGTGTTTGTTTTATGGGTATTCACTTCAGTGATCAAACTCGAATCGCTAATGATCGAATTGCTTTAGCTGAGTTGGTTATAAAAGAATATCTTACTTTTCCTATACTGCTTTCTGCGAAAGAATTCGCCAAGGTAAATAATGTTTATCATCTCCAAGATAGCGCCATTTCGATGTATACTTTATTGCGTCTTTGATGTTATCTTCTTGTACTAGACAACCAAGGAAGTATGCTACGTCGTGTTTAAAGATTTTAAGAATCCTTTAATCTATCAAGAGAAGGATCTTGATATTGCTTCGGTATCTAAAGGTATGGCTTACTCTATCATTACATTCTCTAATGGTTCATAGCTAGCCAAAATCATCTAATTAGTACTCATGATTGTGTGCTTAATTGCGATTCTTGGTTTACTTCTTATCGTGCTTTTGCTTGCAGCTCTTGATAGCCTCGCACAAGATAATGAGAAATCTAAGTCTGTCAAACTTTTCAATAACACTTGGTCAAAACAAGCTGAAGCTATCAAAGAATCACATTTCTCTTCTTTCTTACAAGATTTGTTTCTTTACTTTCCAGGTATATGTTATCCTTAATCTTCTTTTTTCGGTCTTTCTTGAGTATTATATCTATCACACTACTCTCAAATGATTTGTTCACTGAACTTTGCGATTACTTTTGATGTTTTTCATTTAACAGGTTGTATCTCTGCTGATGAAGTTGGAGATTGTCTCTTTCTCTCTGATAGCAACCATCACCGTATTATTATATCCGATAGTAGTGGGAAGATCTTAGACAGTGTAAGTGAACTTAATCATGCTTTGGGATAGTATAAATTTTGAAGATTTTTTTTGCTCAAATGTCCCTTAGAAGAGAGAAAAGTTCATTCGACGCTAAACTTCAAGGCGATGTTTTTATTTCAGATTGGTTGTTTCCCAGGTTTCGAGGATGGAGAATTCGAATCTGCAAAGATGTTACGTCCTGCAACAACTCTTTATGATGAAGAGGAAGATTGTCTTTACATTGTAGATTCTGAGGTATAACTTCTCGAAATTAATACAAAATTATGATGAGCAATTGTGGTATGGGTGGGCATTTAAACCGAACTGAACCGAATTTAGTTCGGCTAATTCGGTTTGGTCATTTCGGTTCAATTCGGCAACTTTTTTTTTAGTTCGGTTTTCGGTTTGGCAACAATTTTATTTTATACTAAATTAACCGAACTGAACCAAACCGAAGTTGCAAAAAATAACCGAACAAACTGAAATTAACCGGAAAAATAAAAAAAAAACCAAAATTAAGATTTTCGAACCGAAAAAAACCGAAAACCGAATATACCGAACTGAAAAAAAATTAAGATTTTCGGGTAATATAACAATTTTGTGGCATTGAATTTTGATGCTGAGATCATTTTTCCTCTTTGTTTTGTTCATTCTTTGAGTTAAGAATCATGCCATTAGAAGAGCAAATCTAAAGACGCGGGTCTTGGAAACTGTATATCCAAAAGTTATTAAGAAGAGTATTGGTCTATGGTCTTGGATAATGGAGAAACTAGGTCTTGGAAAAGATGATGATACAACAATTGATGTCGATGCGAAATCAGAAGAATCCGATGCTCGAACTCTGATGTTTCCATGGCATATACTTAAGCGCGATGATGAGAGTCTTTTAGTTATCAACAAAAGGTTTAAAAAGACTAAACCAGTTAATGATTCATTAACATTATAGAAAAGCTCATTGCCTCTTGGTCATAATTTTTCAGCTTTTCGAAGTTGTGGATTGTTAATTTAGCTTCAGGAGAAATCGAAGAACTCGTTGAAGGTTTACATATTTCAAAAAATCAGCATCTTTCTTAAGCTTGTTGATTTATTGTTTACTAACATATATATCTAATCGAAATTTTGAAGGGTTTCCGGAAATAATGAAGATTTGTGGCGAATTGATCATCGAGAAGCTATCAATCTTGAAACATTTACCTTCGAATTGGTTACAACAACAAACCGAGGGTCTTACCTCGTGCAAGGAGCCGTCAAATGTTTCTCTTTTGAGTTCATTTACTATATTTGGAGACGACATTGTCATGACAGATATAGGTAAAATAAATCGACATAGCCGCTTCTTTCGTTTACATTTGTTTCAATCAACTTAACATGTGGATCTCTCTCAGCTGGTCAAAGAGTATTGAAGCTAAATAGAGAATCTGGAGAATGTTGTAGTTTTGATTTCACAAACATTGGGATTCTTGGATTGCCTTATTGGTTGTCTATTCCATTAGAGAGAGTTTTCAATCAGTTAAGTGATTCCTTTTCACTAAGATTCACTCTTATTGTTTTGATTCCTTAACTAACTGATGTGTGCTCTTTTGGGGTTTAATGTAAAAACAGATCTAATGGAGTTCAAGAAGCTAATCTCAGTCATACTCATGAACTACGGTTACTTCCAGGTGCGATTAGTTAGAAGGCTCGATAGATAATTTGATAAGTTGTTTCACAATATGGTTAACCAACATGTTGTTAACTAATCGATTACGATAAATTAGATCGGATTTTTTGTAGTAAAACCTTGATGTTCTGACATTAGTTGCTGCATAGAAGATGGTTTTAACATTGGATCTATACGGTGTGATTCCAGTTTAGGCTCAATACATAATTTGATAAGCCAATGATTTTTTTTTCCGTGTTTAACCAACATATGTTAAGTGGGTGGATATTCGGGTTTCGGTTCGGGTAATTCGGGTTTGGGGTTTTTCGGGTCCGACTATATAGGACCCAAGTAGGAACCGAGTAGATTTCGGTTCGGGTTCAGGTTGGGTTTTGTTTTTTTACCAAAACCAGATATGGAACCGAATTTTTTTTGTTCGGGGTTTTCAGGTAATTTTGGATTGTTTTTTTATCTTGTATTTTGGATTTACGGTTTGAATTTTCGGTAACATGGATAATTCGGTAATTTGGATCCAAAATTCAACTAAAACCCGAATTACCCAAACAAAAAAAAAAACAAAATACAACCAAAAACCCGATTTACTAGATAAAAATTACTTATATATATAAATGCATTCGGGTTTCAGTTCGGGTCCGGTTCGGTTCGGGTACCCATACTAAAATTTATTAAACCCATTCGGGTTATTTGAAAATACGGTTCTGTTTTGGTTCTATGTTTTTCGGTTCGGTTCCGGTTCGGGTTTCCCGTAAAATGCCCAACCCTATCATTGTTAACTAATCAATTACGATAAATGAGATCGGATTTTGCAGTAAAACCTTAATGTTCTAACATTAGTTACTACATGAAGATGCTTTATAACATTGGATCTAACCAGTCTGATTCAACAACTACTTGGTTATTCAACAGGTAAAATCAGCATAAGGTTAAACATAGAGATCCCTCAATGGACCGAGCTCGTTGAACCATTACAAGAAAGCTGCATTTGGCGACAAGCAAGAGGCGCAATCAGTGAAGTTTCAAGTGTTGGAAGTGCAGTAGAATCTTCTGAAAAGGTCAAGAAAGTTTCGTCCTCGAAGTTTAACTCTTGTTTAATTAGTGGCTCAAGAAAATTTGTTTGGTTGTTCAATAGGTTGGAGTTTCACAACAATGGTATGATGAATTAGATGATCTTGCTAAAGAAATAGCTAATCCTGACTTGGTTGAGGAAGAGGAAGATCAAGAAGAAGAAGATATTAAATCTTGTGAGATTGAAAGTGAAGATGATGGAAGGATACATATTGATTGTACTATCAATACAAGTCCTGGCACTGGCGAGGTACGCTTAAACTCTTATCTCAAGCCTCTAATATTAGGGGTGGACGAATTTTCCGAACTAAACCGAACCGAAACGAATTATATCTGAATCCGATACCGAACCAATTTTTTAAAAATATTCAAATGGAAAAATTTCTTTACCGAATTTTCTGAACACGAACCGAACCGAATCCATATTATATATTTTTTTAAAAACGAATAGAAATATCTTAATTAACCGAATTAACCGAAATTCTTGAAAAATAATAGTATTTTTATTTAAAGGGGCATTCTCAAAAATACCACATAAAGTGGGTGTGTTTCAAAAATACCACACAATAATTTGTTCCAAAAATACCACAAATTTGAGATAGATTTAAAACTTCAAATTTAAACCCTAAACCCCAAAACCAAACCTTACCCCCTTCAAAACTAAATCATAAGTTTTATTTATTTTTGTACTCAAACCCAAAACTTCAAATTCTAAGCTTTTAAAATTCACTTTTTATGTTTATGGTATTTTTGGGGAAAAAAAAACAATTTAATGGTATTTTTGGAACTTTTGAGAGTGTGATATTTTTGGAATTTGAACATCTTTTAGTGTTACTTCAAGGAATTCCTCTTATTTAAATATATAAACCACATTAAAATATATTAAAAGTGCATTGAAACATATTTAAAAATTATTTTATTGATTAAAATTATTTAACTATTTATACTTTTTTTTGTCTAAACATAATACAAATTGATTTTCTTAGAACCTAAAAAAAAAATTTAAATCCGACTGAAATCTATTTTTTAGAACTCGAATGACCAAAAACCGAATGATTTAAATCCAAATTAGACCGATATAAACTTTAATCCCGTATATACCTACCGTTTAATAGACTAAAACCAAATAATCCAAACCAAAATCGAAACGATTTTGGCCCAGAACTTCCTGGTTATCCAAAAAAAAAAAAAAAACGAAACGTTTTGCCGAAAACTCATCCATATCTAATACCATTGTTATAAGCATAAACTAAAGCCAAAGTTTACTACAGTTTTTTTTTATAAATGTTTATATTTATTAGAACCAAATTTAGACCATTACAAACATCTCAACCCAAAAACTAAACAGTTAAAATCAACTCAACCCAAATTTAGCCACAGTTTGCTACTTTCATTAAAAACTAAACCTTTCCAAATTGGATTTGTGCAGCTTATCATCTATGCAGCTTTATATCTAAGATTGGTGAAAAACAAAGAGACAGAAAGTGAAAGCCAAGTAGAATTAGCTAAGAGAATATCAAACATATTAAAGCCAAGAAAGAACATGACAACAATTAATGAAGATTTGTTTGTGAAAATGTTGTTGAAGTCAAAGAGAGAAGTGAAAGACATTGTCTTTATGAAGCCAATGCATGTGCTTATAAAGTTAGACTCAATGGATCATCCAAAAGCCGATAATTCAAGAGATGTAATCTTGACTGATTCTTCTACTCAGATTAATGTTTCTCTTTGATAGTGATTTCATAAGTTTGTGACATTAATTAGATAAACGATTTGGACAAAAAATTATTCTTATTTGTTAGCAAATTTTTTCTTAAAAGAAAAAGAAAGATATTATTTTTTGGAATTTTA
>OVAV01000228.1:0-21577 GCA_900406375.1 Iberis amara | reverse complement strand
CGGTCCTTAAATTATGAAGGGTTGAGACAAAATAAAAAAAATTTAGGATAATATTTTATGTATTTGTTATTTGGGTCAATATTTTTTTATGAAAATTTTGGGGTCTATAAAATATAAAATCTATGTAAAATAAAATTAAAAAATTGAGGGGCCTGAGACCAATGTCTCACTGTGCTTGGTCCATGACCGGTCCTGTATATATATTACTAATTTGTATATTTACAAAATTAATCGAATTTGTTTGGATTTTTTACATTAATAATAAAAAAAATATGACCAGAGACTTTGTATTGCTGCTTACCGGAGATGATAAAGAAGAAGATGAACAAGGCAACGAAGATGGAAACATTTGCCTTCACCATTTTTTCACTATGTGAATCTCTCTCACTTTGGGCTTGTAGCTCTTTGTTGGTGCTATTTATAATTGTCTTTAGGACCAAACCGCTTTGCTTAGAGCATCTCCAACCCCACTCCATTTTTTACACTAAACTCCATTTTGGAGTGGAAAATGGAGTTTGGAGTAAAATATGCTCCAACCCTACTCCATTTTCCACTCCAAAATGGAGTAAAAAATGGGATTACTCCATTTATGGAGTAAAGTTACTCATGACTCCATTTTTTACTCTATTTTCCACTCCAAAATGGAGTTACACCCAAAAATGGAGTAGGGTTGGAGCAAAATCAACTCCAAAATAGAGTCACTCCATTTTGGAGTAAAAAATGGAGTTTTACATTGGAGATGCTCTTAGTGATTTAGACCAATAGAACCGAACCATATATACCAGCCGTCTTATTAGACTTTAGACTAATTTAAATGAGAAAATAATAAGTACTCTAGTTTGTATTTTTGACATTTAATTTGACTTTAAATACATAAACTTAGATTCGGATAAGATTGACGTAATCACATGTTAAGACTGTGCACTTTCATAAATACTAATACCATCAATAAACACACAATTTTTGGCACACTATGGTATAACTATCTCCAACTGAATAATAGGATAATAATTTATTAAGATTTTATTTGATTGTGGATTCAAATGGTTGAATATAAATAGAAGAATGAAAATTAGGGAAATTAAGCACTTTTAACTTTTTATCATTTAGGTTTTTTTTTCCGTCTAAGTAATATTGAATTGGAAAAGAAAAAAGCAATCAAAGAAATACATGGAAGCAATGGTCGGGAAGCAATGATCTGATTAAAATTTTTTTCTATCTAGATTCAAAGATTATACCAATTCAACTTCGAATCGAGTTTTTTGTTTCATCACACCATGATGATAACCCGAAAACAATAGCGCGGTATTTCCGAAGAAAATAAAGCTCCTCATGTGCATAACCTTAAGTTTTCAAGCCTGGCCAAGAGGACCACCATAGCATTCTCCAAAAATGATGAACTCCTATTGCATAGAAACTTGGAAATCTTGGCAGTATCGAACAAAAGGCTTCAAAAACCTATAGATCCAAGATCGACAGACTCGAGCATTCCAAAACACCATTACACAAGCACCAATCCTATAGTAAGACTACAAACAGAACGCCAAACTACTAAGGAGACAAGAATCCTGAAACAAAAGCTCCATCCTAGACTAAAACAGATATATATAATAAGGAGGAAAAACAAAGCCCAAAAAAGGGAAAATAGACAAATGATCCAGAGACAAGAGAAAAGATTAAGAATCAAATTGGACAAACAAAATACATGTCCGGTCAGATCTACTGAAAGAGACGACACCTGAGTAACTCAGAAGACACCTAAATCAACCTCTGAAAACCAACACGAAGGAGAAACTAAAGACATAGACAAGCATCAAATCCACACCGGAAAACCAGAGACAGGAAGGCGGACAAAACCGCACACAAACCTCGGGATTCGATTCAACCCACCAAACCGATAATTGCGTTAAAAAAGATCTGTCCATATGAGATCCAAAAATCTCTAACTCATCTCGAACCGCCGTAAAAGACAAAAAGTATAATAAAAAAAAAACAAAAAAGCATGAAAGAGAGAAAGAAAAAGCCTTTGCGGTGGTGCTAACAGAGCCACCAACTGCTAGAGAACGAGAATTTGATGATAATCATTCCTCTATGATTTATGTTTTTTTCACTTGTTTTTCCATTTCTACAACTTCAGAGTTTTCTTTCTATCATTTAAGTTGAAAAGTATGAAAACTTTTTACTTGTTTCACCAATAAAATTAAAATAAGAAACAAATTTTAGTGATAAAATAATACAAAGTATGAATTGTAAATCCTAATTAAAAAAAATTGGAGAGTATAATGATCATGTTTACTTTTGTATTTTTTTCAACTCTAACGTTTTTTCGCATTATAAAAAATTTGTTAGATAACGTAACAAAAAAAGAAAAACTAATGCAGAAAACTAAACCAGCAGGAGAAGTGGCCTTGGCTTAGTGGCATTCACAAGTCCACATGAGGCAGGTAGCACCATCCCACCCGGGATCGAGTCTCCGTGCCTACAATAGTGTAGGAATTGCATGCTATTATGCAGGAACTGGCTATTGGACNAAAAAAAAAAAAAAAAAACTAAACCAGCAAAAACACTAATTTTTATTTCTTTGATTCATATAAAACAAGAAACTTATACAGTATCAAGACTCAACTATACCAAAATTATCTCTCTATCTCATGCCTTTTCTCATCTATGTGAATCAGTCATGAAACTGATCCTAAGTAAGAGTTACTACAACCAGAACTGCTAACAGGTGCATACAAATCACAAACAAGAAACCTAACTGAATGTTTTCTCATACTATTTAGTATCTCTAAACATTCTTGAAGATCAGAATCTGTAACAAGCATCACCCATTCTTCTTCATCATCTAAGTACTTTAGCCGAAATGAACCATCTTGCAGTTTAAAACGTTTTCCAACTTCTTTGTAGAGTTGAGAACATCCAACAGATGGCTCGTACTTAAATCGAATCGTGTCTTCTCTATAAGTAGCCTTTACGCTAAGCGTTGTTGATCTTTGGCTTTTCATTTGGTTGTTGCAATCATCCACTGAAGTAGATGAACTTATGAGTGTAACTGTTCCTGAGCCTTTTGATGAATCTGATAAGCTACATGTCATGGATCTTTTAGGTTCAACTATATTGTCACTGCATTGGAATGTTGTATCTAGTCCATTTGTAATTGGTAGATAGCTTAAATTTGCAACGTTCTTGATTCCTTCAGATTCAGTCAAGCTAGAGTGTTTAGCTATCCAAGGCCATGGCTGACTACTATCATTAATCTCCGTGTATGATCCTGCACACATTGAATTGGCTAAAGATTCAAATTGACGGTTCTTAACCCAAACAAAGCAAGCATGAAGAGTCAGGCATGGGTGTTCAGGTATTCGGTTCGGTTCGGTTCTTTCGGGTAGTTTGGATATAGGAATTTAGGATTCAATAGGCTATTTTTAAAGTTCGGTTTGGGTTCGGAAAAATTCTGGTGATTCGGTTAATAGATTTTGATATCCATTCGGGTAATTTATTTATTAAGTTTGGGACCCGTTCGGGTATTTAAACTCCTATTAAATTTTTGACCAAAAATCTTTAATAAAAATTAATATAATTTTTTATAACAAATATTGTGTAACTTAAATGGATTTAGTTGTATTATTTGTATATTTAATACAACTATTATCTATTTTTGGTAAAGTTCCTTTAGTTTGGGCATTTTGGTTAGGTTCCTATATTGGGCAGTTTGGGTTCAGTTCGGTTATTTAGATAATAGATTTTAATATTCATTCGTGTAGTTTTATAATTCGGTCCGGATTCATAACCGAATATTTCGATTCTTTGAGTATCGGTTATTTTGTCCACCCATAATTAAAACATATTTATAGCAATGGCCCATTTTTGAAAAATATGCAAAATCGATCCTTTTTATTTTTAGATAACGGCCTTTTAAATCTAAGGACCGGCTTGGTCCATATTCTTACCTGATCCTGCTTGGTTTGTAATGATATCCTCCTCTAACTTGATTGCATTGTCGACAGATTTAACTTCCAAGAGCTCAAAGGAAGTGTCTTTAGCCATATCCTTATGACCTTCTACATGTGAATCGTTTCCTTGAGAAGCTAAACACTTTTGAGCATCAAGATCTTGGATCAAAGAGCCACCTACAATGAATTTTCCCGTCACCGAGTCAAATCTTAATCCTCTTTCTACACCTTGAACTGAGTCTAGCACTGTCTGTATTTTCCTTAATGACCTATTCACTTTGTTAATCTTACGCGAAGGCCATCTCATAATCCCATGTTGTCTGCATATCCGTTTTAGTGTAGTTGGACAAACTACATGATAAATTCAAAGCCAAACTTTAGATATATAGTTTGTTTGGTAATAGAATTGAATCCAAGTATGCTAAAAGTATAAGAAAATCTCACCACCAAGGCTTTTCGCAGCATCCTTTAGACTCCCAGAAAAATGTTGTTGAAGAGAACTTAAGCTCACATTTTTCTCTATAGTGCTTTTCTTCTTCTCTGGTGTTCTAACTTCGCTCATATCCTAAGAAACAATATAAGAACATAAAATATCTCAAATTTGTGCAAAGCACTCAGAACACTTTAATACACCAAAAAAAACATATATGCAAAAAATTTCATAATTTGATTGCTTTACCAAATATGAAATTTATATTGTTGCAAGAATGAGTAAAAATAAACATAGAACATCTTAAAGTTTTTTCAAATCACTCAAAAACACTTTATGAAATAAATATGCATAATAAAAACTATATGCAAAAAACTTCAAAATGTGATTGTTATACACCTATGAGATTTATATTGGTATGAATCATTCAAACATGGAACATCTTAAAGTTTGTTTAAGTCACTCAGAACATTTCATAGAACAAAGATGCACAAAAATCTATATGCAAAAAACTTCAATGTCTACTGAGTAACAAAAATTGCATGAATCACATACCGGTTCCAAAGTTCCTTGTGATATTGTGATATTGTTTTCTTTATCAAAAGACATATCAGAAACTATGCTTCTAGCAGAGTGGCCTCCAGAATCTAAAAATGTTGTCTGAAAGTTTCCTAGACATGTTTTTTGAGGGAGATCAGATGCTTCACCACTTTCGTTTTTAGTCGAAACAGTTCTCAGAGTTCGACAAATTCTTTGCATAGTACCCGAAAGGTTGTCTAATAGAAGTTGTTGTTCCAAGCTTCCTTTCATACTTAAAGGCAAGAACAGTTCAAGAATGTAATCATCTTCACCGGTATAACTACTCCTCATTTTTATAGCAACCGCAGCATTCAAACCATACTTTCGAGCATGTTGAACAAGAGGGTACTCACTAATGTCATATGCCTTTACATCAGAAGAAAACTGCGGCTTGTCAGATGCGAAAGCTTTGCCAACGATTCCTTCGTTTTCTCTTAGACAATGCTCCAAACATGCTTGGACAAAGCCTTCCATCTCCATATCATTCACATAACAAGCAGTTTCCTCTATACAAAGAACACAATTTTCACTTGAATTTGGTCCACTACATGGAATCCAAGCTAGAGCTAAGGGCAACTTGTGTGTGTGACATATTGCTCGGAGAACATCTTGTATTTCAGCTAAGGCTTCTCTTTGATTACGTGAAAGGTACTGAAAAGAAGAAATACTGTTATATTGGAGCATCAAATACGTATACAAACTAGTTCTTTGCTTGGCTTAGATGTTACCTGAGGACGAGGAATCGTTGATGTTCTTAAGTTTACAGCCTGGAAAAAAGAAAGATAGAAAACATAAATCTCACTGCCGATACTGATATACTCGGTTTTTGCGTGGTTCTACCACTTGTTTTTGATTTTTATCGAGTCAAAATGTATTTTTTAAGACTTTTAGTGCAAGCTTTAGGTAAGATTTATATATTTTGGAACATATTGGATATAAATGGACATATGCAGATGCAAATGAACATTTTGAATAACCAACTAGTGAAACACAGCAAAACATAAAAACATTACTAACACCGATGTTATAATATGTTATAATATGACATAAATAGTATTGAAGTATGAAGGTTTTGGGGCTTATATATATAAGGTTTTAAGGTTTTGTAATTTTTTACACATCTATCAGTAAAGAAACCTAAAACGCATGGTATTTGCCTCAATCATTTTTCTTTCCCTTTTTTATCTAACCTAATCTCTTAGGGTTTCATAACAACCGAAGATATATAACACAAGAGAGAATGAGAAAAAGAAAGTGAATGAACCTGAAGAGCACGAGAAACAGAGTCCATCTCCATATCGAAATTCGATTTTTCCTTGAATGTAACAAGTTCCAAAACAGCACAACAAGAAGTTCCGCATGTTTCAAGTATAGGTATTGCAATAGAACCACGAACATGATTATCTATTGCATAATTCATACGCAAATACTCATCAGTCTTGTAATAACTCACATTTGATGTCCATTCAGGTACTCCTGAGATAAAAACTCGACCAGGAAGACCTCGGAAAGAAGTTAATTGATTCGCATCTGCAGCAAAAGTAAAGTTCCTTGATACTTCACGGTATTGAGAAAGCCTCGGATCAAGCAAATAAGCTTGATCGCAAGTACTAAGTAAATACTGATCTCCGGTCTTAATAGGAGTCCAAACTTGTGCTAAAAGACCTTCTCCTGAACCACTGGATGTCTCCATAAACAAGCTTAATGCTTTAAGCATCTTTTCATTTAGTGAATAGCTTAAAGACCTTGGAATAGTATTAGTAACCTTTCGTCGTTTACCACTTTCTTGACCATAGTAAAAGCTTTCAAGATCTATAAAAGTAGCAACCTTTGGCTCAAATGAAGTGAAAGCTTCAAGAGGCATAGATTGGTATTGTGTGAAGGAGATATCATTAGCAGATGGGCTATTACACCAAGTTGCTACCGAATCGAAATCTATAAGCTCTGAGGAGGAGGAAGAGGAAGAGGAGGAGGAAGATGAAGAGTTAAGCATATCATTAGAGATAAGATTCTTAACAACAGAATCAAAGCTTAAATTATCTATTTCTTCTGAATAACCAAATCCATTTTCTCTAGAAACAAAAGTTTCTTCCATTTTCTCTAAGATTGATCCCAAAAACAGATCTAAAGATCATTCATTTAAAGAATCAAAATCTTCACTAGCAAGTAACCTACAAACAAAGAAGAAGTCACAATATCATCAATTCCCAATAAATGCAAAACAAGCTTAAAACTTTTTTAAAAAAAGAAGACAAATTTCACCGCGAAAATGTAAAGACAAAAAAAGCCCAAAATTCCACAAATATGAAATCAGCAACACATTATGAAAGTAAGAGACAAACCCATCTCACCGAATTGGGAAATTTTCAAGAAAAAACAAAACTTTATTCGAAACTCAATCTCAAAACATCAAAAGGAACAAACTTTAAAGTTAGAGACCTAGAAAACTGGAACTCAAAACAGAGACGAAACTAGATGAGTGGTCTTTACCAGAGAGAAATTGCGGCTAGACAAAAGAAGTAGAGAGAGAGTGAGAGAGAGAGTAAAAAAGAAAGATTTGAGCTTTACACTAAAAAAGTAGAAAGAAGAAAGTTTAGTTTGTTTCTATTTTGAGATATTGTTGAAAAACGTTACAGTAGAAAGAGTGAAATATGGCAAGCTTCCATTAATGGAAGACTTTTTAAAGTTTTAAGCTTTTGGAACGAGAATGAAAGATTTTTTTTTCGTTAAAAACTAAGAATCAAATCGAATATTTTTTAGCTTTCTCTCTCTCTGTGTGAGATTTTTTGTTCGTGCGTAAGCAACAAAAAAAGATGCGGTTTTACTTAGAGGCATCCACGTGGCATGTTGGAGATAATTTATTTATCTTTAGACACAATATGCAAGTGTGTATTTTTTTATTTTTATAAAAAAACGAAAAAATAACTTTTGATCTAGTGGCATTTATAAATTCAAAGAATTAGATAATAGAGTTTCACCAGAAATTGAGTTTTTGCATCTACAACATAGAACGATCTTTTGTGAACTAAATGACAAAAAAAACTATAAAAAAGCTACATATGAAATATAATAAAATATAGTATTTAATAGAGGAATTTCTTGAAACACCATCAAAACAAGTTCAAATTCTAAAACTACCACACACTCCCAAAAGTTCCAAAAATACCACACACTCTCAAATGTTCCAAAAATACCACAAACATAAAAAATGATTTTTAAAAGTTTAGAATTTAAAATTTTAGGTTTGGGTTCACTAAATAGAGTTTATGGTTTAGTTTTGAAGGGATAGGGTTTGGTTTTGGGGTTTTAGAATTTAAATTTGAAGTTTTAAAGCTGTTTCAAATTTTGTGGTATTTTTGGAACAAAAACATTTTTGTGGTATTTTTAGAAAAAAGTGGTATTTTTGGAACTTTTGGGAGTGTGTGGTATTTTTGTAATAAACCTAGTTTTTGGTGGTATTTTTGAGAATGCCCCTATTTAATATATTACTTATCAAAATTATAATTATAATTAAAAATCAAAATCAATAGTGTACTTAATTTATCCATTTACCTATTTCATATATGATAGATAGTAATATATTTTGATTATTTTTCGTTTTTAAATTTTCAGTTAATCAATCATATATATATACACTATATTTTTGTTTTAAATGATTAATTTATTTTGAAAATCTAAAATAAGATTATAATACTTTTTATATTTATATAATTATAAATTTTTAATATAGATAATAGTAAGAGATTTTCTAGAGTAAAATTGACGATAAATATGAAATTTTTATTGTTAATAGTTTTAATATATTTATAGTATGTAATAATCTATAAATGTATTTAACAACAAAAAAATCTATAAATGTAATATTTCTATTTAAAAAAAAAGTATTCTCTTTTTAGTTTGAGTACTAGAAGATCAGCAAGAGATGCATGTATAGGACCCACTTTTATGTCATCATCTTTACCTTAAACAATTATTGCACCTCAATAATATTCGTGTCTAACTATATTATACTATTGTTGTGCTGATATCACGAGTGACCCATTTTCTCTCTTATGTTGCATATTCTCCAAATATTAAAATGATGAAAGATTAATATACGATGAATCCTGATCGTCTACTTTTGAGATTCGAATTCTCTTTCGAGATTCTTCAAACATGGAATCTTCTATTATTATATAATAATAATACAGCTAAGCTTTATATGTCTTGTACGACTTTGCCTATCTCCTTATTTGCTGTAATGAATCTGTTTTTTCAACTCTTTCATAAAGAATCTGACGTATTGATTATGAAAGATCTGTTTATGTAAAAAAATGCTTATACTTAACTTTGTTAATAAATAAAGAAAGTCTAGACTCTAGACTAGACTAGCATAACAAAAATTATTCAAAGAAAATGGTCACAATAATGGAGGGAACATGCTAAAAAAGTTAAAACTATATTCTAGCCACCAGACTAAGATTCGAAAGATTGAAAAAAACCCAATCCCATTGTTGTAAAACGTGCTAGACGCTATTTAAATGTCGAACCAATAATTAACGCCTATACGTATATACGGACACTTAGATGAAATATATAATTTTAATAAGTATATATATATTTTTAATATATAATTTTATATGTTATATTTCAATAAATAATTAACTAATATATGATAATAATATAAATTCTAAAAAATGAATAACAGTTTTTTAAATTATTTTTTTGTTTTTTTGCAAAGAGAAAAAAAAGTATTTTGTTGGAAATTTAGTGTTTTTTTCATGTTACCAATGTCGTTGAAATTTCAATAAAATAATTTTTTTAACTAAAAAAAGTAAATCAGTCAAAACTACGTCGTTTTGGCAAAAAAACTATACAATCTCGTAGGGGTGCTATACAATCCCTTATGGGCGCCTAAAAAGCGTCCATGCGGATTATGCGGCGTCTAGGCGTCCGGTTTTTATAAACCACATAAATAGCCACATATAGTTAAATCGCTACGTTTATCGACCGCCTAGCGCATAGAGCGTATATTAGAACACTGCTCAATCCACATCAAAAACCTAAAACAAAGGTAAAAATAAGAACAAAATCTAAAACCTTTTCTTTTAAGTAGTAGTTAATTAATTGCACATTCAACTTAAATTAGATTCATAAGATCCACGTTTTACCAACTAAAAATCGTTACAATCGGACCAACCTAAAACAATCACAAGAATTGAAGCAAAAGATTATCTTCGACTAACCTAAAACTTACACCATTTATCTCGCATTTTTTTCTTTCTTTCTCCAGCTACTATTTTTAGTATTCAGTCATTTGTAATTTTATGTATATCCTAAATCATCAGTCATATATAATACACATTTCCGGTTAAATTCGGATACAAACAACGAACATATTTAAAAATCCAGTCCGACGTTTTTTGACATTTAATCTAGCTACATGCCATATTCCGATCTTGATGGGAAGCTGGAGAAGCAATGGCTTCAGGCGCGTAATTTATTTAAATTTTAAGGACATCAAAAATCAGTTATCATATGTAGCACAATTGGTTAATCGTGCCTCTATGAAGATTTCTTGGGACGGGTTCGATCCTCAACTCTTGTCATTATATGGTTAAAAGTCTTCGGCTTTTAGCATCAAATATCTTAGCATATTAAAATTTGTTTAAGAGTTAAAAAAAAAAAAAGGAATCACAAATGTTCAATTTTTATCTCTGTCAGCCAAAATATAAAATAATTTGGTCGTAAAGGAGAATGTTTCAACTATTGATATATTATTAACAAGTAATGTCAAAGTTTAATGACGTTGATTGTTTTCAAACTATGAATCTATCTTCGAGTTTGTGTACAAGTAAAGATGAAGACAAGTCCATTAGAGTCTCCAATAGAAACAGAGAGTTCCAATGCAGAGAAGAACCAAATCTAAAAGCCCAAGCCCAAAACAGAATTGTGTCGTTTTGTTGTCGGAATGTTTTAGTAGACAAATGAGATAAAGTCTAATAAGGACCCAAAAGCCCAATTTTGTATTTTCCTCAAAACTCTTCAATATAAAAAAAAGTTAGAAAAAATTCAAATGAAATCTCAATAATCTAGTATTAATTTGGGACAAAAAAAATATTATTAATTTATTTTGGTGTGTGGTAACCTAACTAATCATCTTATACTTTGATTACTCTCTAATCACATTGCAAAATAGTCAAACACTTAGATCTTCTTCAACTAATATATTACAAACATATAACAATTATAATTTGTAGTAATCTTTTAATTAATTGTATGTATTATTATACCACCGACTTTTTGAACGGTCCTAATTAGGTATTAACAATTATTAGCACCCTTTAATTTGAGTTTTTTCTTGTGTAAACAATCCATAATTAATATTATAAAAAACAAAACACATTTTCAAAAATATCACAAAAACTAAATATATTCCAAAAATACCACACATTCCTGAAAGTTTCAAAAAATACTACAAAATGTATTTGTTCCAAAAGTATTACAAATTTAAAATACCTTTATAACTTCAAATTTAACCCTTTAAACCTCCAAAACCAAACCAACCTTTTCAAAAATAAACCATAAAATCTAATTAGTGAACCCAAACCCAAAAAATTTAAATTCGAAACCCTTAAAATTCACTTTTTGTTTTAGTGGTATTTTTGGAAAAAAATAATTTAATAATTTTGTAAATTTTGAGAGTGTGTGGCATTTTTAGAATTTTGAACGTCTTTTAGTAGTATTTCAAGAAATTCCTCTAAAAACAATCCATATTTAAATTTTATAATATAGAAAAACCGAATTTTGGTTTAAAAAAAAAGTACAGAAACAAAATTTTAGTTACTCAACTAAAACTATTGTTTATCAAAAACTAAAACTGTTTTTGAAATTTATAATTATTTAATTTGAGATTATATGTTAATTAGTTTTTTCACAACTTATTTGACTGAAAGAGCCCAATTAAAAAAAAGTTTTTAAAAATCCGAAAAAAAAAGAAAGAGAGAGAGAAGAAAAAAAAAACAATTCGTTCACAAAAGAAGAGAGAAGAACAAAAAAAAAAAAATTCCGTCGATGAAAAAATGGAGATCAAGGAGAAGAATATCCTCCATGACCATTGATCTTAAGGTTCTTCTCTTCTCTTATTCTTTTTTGCATCGATTCGTATTATTAAACAACATTAACATATATGATTCTAAACGCGAAATGTATGTAATCAATAATTAACAAAAAAAAAGTTTCCGTTTTTTGCTTTAAAAACTCGATTGAATCTAAACGAAAGAGTCGAAATGATCTGATCGATTGTTCTGAATCATGTTTCTTTATATCTAGATTTCTAAAATGTGATTTTAGGTCATAGTTAAAAGATCTATGATTCTTCAATTGATTACATTAATGGTGAATTTTGATTGAAACCAATTTTCGTTTATTAGGGTTGTGTACTAAATGAATCTGATTTTGGGGGATTTTGATGTTTTGCAGAAGAGTTTGGAAGCTAGGACTAATGTGTTCTGGTGGAGAAGGTAAACAATGGAGTTGTGGAAAAGCTGGTGTTGTGAGTTTACAGAAAGTTGGATCATTGGTTCGAGATTTGAGCGAGCCTTGTCTTTCACAATCACCCATTCAGGTTGTTATAACTGTAAGATCATCTTCTCCCTTTTTGTTCAATCACAGTTTGTATTCATTCTCTTAATCAATGATTCATTGTTTTGTTATGACTAGAAGATGCTTTATGATGCACAGATCGGTAAAATGCTTAAACCAGAGAAGTGGCATGCGTCTTTTGATAGTGAAGGAAGAGTTTCCGGTTTCCAAAAGGCGCTTAAATCGATTATCTTAGGGGTATTGTTCTTACTTTTAGTTGGGGGTGGGCGTTCGGTTCGGATAATTCGGATTTCGGGTTATTCGGTTAGGGGATATAGAAACCGTTCGAGTTATTTAAAAATTCGGTTCGGGTCTATTCGGGTTCGGGTCGGTTTTTTCATTTTTATCAGCACCCGAAATGGAACCGAAAATCCAAAATATCCGTAAAAAAATTCCAAATTATCCGAACAACCTAGCTAAAATCCAAGTTAATTGAATCAAAAACTTGAAATATTGGACGAAAACCCATAAATATCCGAGTTACCTTACTAAGAACCTACTTTTTCTACCCAAAATCCTATCTATTCGATCACAGTTACATATATAGTCATATATTTTCGGGTTTTTCGGTTATACTTTCGAGTTTCGGTTCGGATTCGGTTTTTCGGGTTGAGATATATAGGAACCGTTCGGATTATTTGGAAGAACAGTTCGGTTTCGGTTCGGAATTCGGTTTATATGCCCCACCCTACTTTTAGTAACAGTTTTGATTACTCTTTCGGTTAAATGTTGATACTGTTTGTTCGGTTTATAGGGGATTGATCCGTCGATTAGAGCAGAAGTTTGGGAGTTTCTACTTGGTTGTTATGCATTAAGCAGTACTTCTGAGCATCGAAAACAACTCAGAGTAGCTCGAAGGAAGCGATACAATGAATTACTCAAACAATGTCAAACAATGCATTCAAGTGTTGGAACTGGTTCACTTGCTTATGTTGTTGGATCTAAAGTTATGGATATGCGAAAATCTTATAGAGACGAAGTAGTAAAAGTTGCTACTACTACTACAGATGAAAACAGAGAAGAAGAAGATGATAACAATGCCGAAAACCATCACAGTGATTGTAGTTATAATGGTACTGAGACATCTCATGTACACAAAAGAGGAAGTTCTAGTGAATCTATTGATTTAGTAAGTGGAAGAGAAAGTCCGGAAAGCGTAGTATACAATACATCTTCTTATGTATCTGCTTCTAGTCCATATGGTTATGCTTCTCCTGACGGTTATTTTGATTTTCCTTCGCTACCGGTTACTGATTTGTTTGGGAGGAACAGTTTAGATAGAATAGAGGTTTCTACTCCAGATGAGGATAGTGAATTAAGATCTGAAGATGAAGGAGGAACACATAATTATCGAATTGATAAGAATGTTGATTTAGTTAGAGAACAACAACAAAGGTCTACTTCAGAGATTGAAGTGATGGGATCAAATTCTGTTGGACCGTCGTCTTATTCTGGTCGTAATGCAGAGATGGTTGATGGTTTGAGAATATCAGATGTCTCTGAAATAGCATCATCAGTTAAAGAGACTCCATCTCGAGTTGGGAATGTTACAGAGGAAAGAGTTTCTGAATGGCTTTGGACATTACATCGAATAGGTATGTAGGAGTCCTCCATTGTCTTTAGCTTGTGTGTTCTTTCGTAGTTTTAATTTGATTGTTTTTCTTCAGTTGTTGATGTGGTAAGAACGGATAGTCACCTTGAATTCTACGAAGATCCAGGAAATCTAGGAAGAATGTCGGATATACTTGCGGTTTATGCTTGGGTTGATCCTGCTACTGGTTATTGTCAAGGTACTTGATGATGAGTTTTCAATTCGTATCGGTTTAAAGTTACTAACTTTGGCTTTTCAAAATCTGTTTAATAGGAATGAGTGATTTAGTCTCTCCTTTCGTAGTTCTTTTCGAAGACAATGCTGATGCCTTTTGGTGCTTCGAAATGCTCATAAGAAAAACGGTAAAATCTAGTCCTTGCTTACTTACCAGTTCATATGAATTAGGGCTCGGTTTTTGATTTTTCGGTTCGGTTTCGGGTAGGAACCATTCGGTTCCAGTTCTTTGGATCTTAAATTTTAACACCCAATCGATCCTTTTCAAATGTTCGGTTCGGTTCTATGTTAGAGGGACCGGAAATTACCCGAAATTTTCAGTTCTTAATCGGTTCCGGGTGTTTCATACCCAAAACGACCAAAATTACCCGAAAAAACGAAAAAATACCTGAAATTAGTTTAAAATACCCTAAAAAAATATATTCAAAGCAACACAACGAGGAAACGAAATCTGCAATACCTTAGTAAGTCACAAAACAAAAGGTAAGTCTACATTAAAATCCCTAACCGAAATTATAAGGTTATTAATGTGGTTGGTTCTTAGGTTCTACCTTTCGGTTCTAGGTTCGGTTCGGGTTCCTACTCGATACCCATGGTTCTTCATCTCAGGAACCATCCGGTAATTTGGGTGGAATCGGAGCCGATCCAGAACCGTTTTTTTGCCCAGCCCTAATATGAATCATCAGACATTAATGCTTTTTCGATATGTTTTGTAGCGAGCTAATTTTCAAATGGAAGGACCAACTGGAGTAATGGATCAATTACAATCACTATGGCATATATTACAACTTACAGATAAAGATATCTTTTCTCATTTATCGCGAATCGGTGCTGAAAGTCTTCATTTCGCATTCCGTATGCTATTAGTTCTGTTTCGAAGAGAATTGTCTTTTAATGAAGCTCTCAGAATGTGGGAGATGATGTGGGCAGCTGATTATGATGAATCTGTAGCTGAAGCTATAGAGAAAGATTGTTTAGAGCCATTAGTGATTCAACTACCAAGAAAATCAGAAGCTGAAGTAAGTGAAGAACCAATAGATAGTAATAATAGTACAAAGAGAGAATCAGCAACTTCGAAAAGCGGACCGATTTCAAAGAGTACTGGTTTGTTATCAAGAAGTGGTTTGCTTCCAAAGAGTGGTCCTTTACCAAAGACTACTGGTCCCTTATATGATGAGAGTGGGATCAAATCAGCTTCATCATCTACATATCACTTTTGTGGTTTAACAAGAAGTCTTTGGTCTAGAAATGATAGAACAGCAACAACAACAACACATGCTCCTTGTGTTGTTTCTTCTATTAGAAAAGGAGATGATGCTTTACCTGTCTTTTGCGTTGCTGCGATTTTGATTATGAATAGGCATAAGATCATTAAAGAAACTCGTTCGATTGATGATATGATTCAGGTAGAATTCGCTCTCCTTTCTCTGACTGAACTTAGATGTCTTTAGATACTGATTCAGAAGGTTTTGTTTTGCAGATTTTTAATGATAAGGTGCTTGTTTTTCGAGTGAGAAGATGCATAAGAACAGCTATGAAACTTCGTAGGAAATACATGTACAAGGTAGATATGCTCAACTAAGGGTGGGCATTCGGTTTATTCGGTTTTCGGTTTTTTTTATTTGTGCCGAATTGAACCGAATAAAAGTTCGGTTCGGTTCAGTTCGGCATTCAGTTTGTTCGATTCGGCTTTTCAGTTTTATAGTTCGGTTTATTCGGTTCGAAAATCTTAATTTCGGTTAAATTTTGGCCAATTTTCAGTTTATTTTCGGCTTTTTCGGTTTATTATCGGTTTTTTCGGTTGATTTCGGTTTATTCGGTTAATTTTAGCTAGTTCGGTTCGGGTCGGTTTGGTTCGGTTAATATAGTGTAAAATAAAATTGTTGTTGAACCGAACCTAACCGAAAACCGAACTAAAATAAAAAAAAAGTTGCTGAATTAAACCGAAATAACCGAACTAAATTCGGTTTGGTTTGAATGCCCAGCCCTATGCTCAACAAAGAAAAATTATCTATCTTCTAGTGTTGCTATTTAAACTGTTGAAATGTTTCTTAGAGTCAGGTAATCAAGAGCAAGAGCCATACTAATCAGGTTCAAATCCAGCATCAAACTCATATAGAGAGCCAGAAAGTACAGAAGATTCAGAGCCAGAGTGCAAATCAAAGCCAAACACCAAGTTCACATCCAAGTCCTACTCATAATGGTGACTAGCCAAAAATTCCACATATTAACAACAGTAAAAAAAAAGGAAAAAAATATATAAAACAAAAAGAAGAAGAAGCTTACACAAGTTGGAGTTCAAAAGGTTCATGCTTTGATCTGTGTCCACAACTTTTTTAAGGTAAAAGCTATCTTTTTTTACATAAAAATTATGTTAAAGCACTCTCAATGAAATTTTGGATCAAGAAAAATATACTGGCTTGTTGCAAAACAAGAAGTGGTGGCAAATATTTTATATTAAACTACAATTCCATAAAATACCACAAAAAGTAAACTTTTGTTCTAAAGTACCCTCAAATATTTTTTTCCGAAAATACGGCCAAAGTCATTGTTTCTTATAATACCACAAATATTTTTTAAAATAAATTATGGGTTTGAAATTTAATGAAATTTTGGGTTTGGACTTAATATTTTGAATTTAAAGTTTAATTCTTAGATATTTCTAAAATTAGATTTTTTTAATGATATTTTATAAAATACCACGAAAATAAATTTTTGTTTTAAAATTACTGTCAAATATTTTTCCTTCCAAAAAATACAACTGAAATATTTTCTTCCTATCATACCACAAAGATTAACAAAAAATATTGGATTGGGGTTTTTAGGGATTAATTTTTTTGTTGTAAAGCTAGTTTTAAATTTATGGTATTTATGAAAAAAGGTTTTAGTGGTACTTTTTGAAAAAGAGTTTCTAACATTGGTTTTAGAAAGAAAAAGAAACTTAAAAAATAGTATCTTTGATAGTTGTTCTAAATCTTAATGACTTAATCCCTACTATAGTCTTTGTGATTTTGATTTATGATAATAACTTTATGTTTCTTATAATTGTTTGGCCTTTTCTTGAAGCTAGCAAGAAGGAACTAGAAAGAGATTAAGAAGTTTGTAAAATTCAATCATTTGGTACTTCACAAATAGAGCGTTTAAGACTCATAAACAAAGAGGTTAGACAAATAAAATTTTCTTTATCTTTTACTCGGGAACAATTTTGTTTGCATACCCTTTTATACTTATGTGAATATTCATAAATATTTCTTACTCTTGACACGAAAAAATCAATTTCCTTTAGCTATAGCGAAGCCTTTTCTTGCGGCACAAATGTAATAATTGACACAAAAGTTATATTTGAAACATAAATATTTTAATCTTTTTTTTCTTTTGTTTCGTGATACATTTTGTAGTAGATTTTAGTTTGAATTCTCATGTATAATAACTTTGATATCAAAAGGAAATTTCACGAAGTTATTATCTTTCAACTTAAATTGAGAAAGAATAATAATTAAACAACGTTCAAATAGGATAGTAAAAAAAAATATACGAGATTTGAGATCTAATTTGATAACCAATTTATAATTAGTTCTTAAATGTCTCACAAGAAGGTTTTTTTATTAAAAAAAAAATTATACCGAAATTTGTATCCTCTTTAGATTTTGTATTTAACTTTGTTAGCAAAAGACCTCATAAATACTAAAGAAAAAAAACTATTATGAGCATTTTTTTTTATCAAACTAAAGTTTATGAAAAAATAATGATATTTTATTTTCTAAATTGATAATTGTGGTTGCATTTCAAATCATGGATGAAACCTAAACTTGCCCACATAATCACGATTCTTAACCATCAACAGTTAACCATCTCATTATTATTTACAAAAAAAAAGAATTCACATTATGTGAATTATTTTCTGAATATGTTTTATGTGTTGTAATGCGATCATGAATAATCATATCAAAATAAAAATCAAGACAACAATATGTTGCGCTCTGTTATTTTTTTTTCTTCGACCAATATATGTCAAATATTTTATAAAACTTAATTTGAAGTTTGCTACACTATATCGTAGTTTATATATCTTATAATTACAATTGATAACTAATTTAATGAAAAATCAAAATTAATTATTTTACAAATATAATTTTATCGAAATGCATTTGTACACATAATCATAGCAATTAACCTTCTAGTTATTATTTGAAAAAGAGAAATCCACATTATATGAATTAGTTTATGGAAGTATATTATGTTTCCTTATATAATCGTGAATAATCATATAAGAACTATTGCAATTATTGATTTTTTTTCTTCGAGCAATATTCGTTCGACAGAACTTCAAAATCATTTTTTCTATTTTTTACAATATAATTTCAGAAGTTTGCTCCACTAAATCTGTATTTATATATTAGATAACTAAAATTTCTAATTTAATGAAAAACTTTTTCAAGGACTTTTCAATTTTGTTAAATGCACTTTACACATAATCACAATAAATAACTGTAGTTATTATTTACAAAAAGATGAATTCATAGTATTTGAATTATCTTTTGGATATGTAAAGATGTTGTTGTGCAATCGTAAATGATCATATGTTGCAATTTGTGGTTTGTTTGTTTTTCGAACAACACATGTTTGAGTGATTATACTTGTATATAAATTAATATATTACTTATGACCAAGTAATTAAATTAAGTGAAGAAAAATAATAAATTTTCTATGGTAGTCTATTCATTATTAAAGATCGTAATATTTATTGATTGGATCGGTACATATCGTATAAGATATGAGAGAGCTGATGAATCATATGTCACCATTGTTGGGAATATAGAACAAGTCACTATTTAATTTATTATTTCCTTCTTATCACGAATGATTTATTTTTTATTTTTCTTACATTCTTGTTGTTTTTCGATTATTAGATTTTCTTGTTTCTCTTAACAAAAATAATTGAATAGAAAGATACAATCTTTTAAAATAAAAATTATATGTGATTTATCGTAATGAATTATATGTGGTTTATCATATAATTACTTTGTGGTTTATTAGTTTTTTTAGGTTCTCTCAACAAAAATAATTGTTAAGAGAGATACAATTTTAAAAAATAAGAATTATATGTGATTTATTGTGATGAATTATATGTGGTTTATCTTATATTTATATGTATTTTATATTAGCAAAATTAATTACTTGTTCTATCGATTTAGTTATATGATTTTCGGTTATTCATAAATAAAAATATGTCAATTTAGGTTAAAATTTTCATCATTTTTATTTGATTTTGGTTTAATTTGAGTTTGGTTATTCAAATTCTAATAAGATGATGCCATTTGAATTTTTTATTTTGATTATGTTATAAAAATTTTGTCAAAATTGTTTTTAGAAAAAAGAAAATGACAAAAATAAAAATAGCAATAAATTCATTATTTAAATGTATGTTTTAATACATATTAATATGTTTTATATTTAAATAAATATATTACTATTTAAAAATTTGTTGGCTAGTTCAGTAAACCTTGTTAATTTCTTTCAATTTTTATATATTTCATGTTCGATTCGGTTCGAATTCAAATTTTTTTTAATATTCTTTTATATTTTCTAGAGAATCATGTCTAGTTTTTTTTGGTTTAAATTCAAATATTTCGGTTCGATTCGAGAAATTTGTAAACCCATTTAGATTTTAAAAAATTTAATCAAAATGAAAGGGACCTAAATATAAAATATAAACTCTAAGCTATATAATTGGGCTTGGAACATAATACAAAAATTGTTTTTGATAGATAGGCCTAAGGGCAGATATGGAATTAAACATCTAGGGTTTTTCTTCTTGATAGGATCTTGTCCACGGTTTTGTTCTTCCTTCTCTGTGGTAGGTGCTTAACTCCAACAAACAAATCCAATCATGGTAAATTTTCTTCTGGGTTTTCTCGATTTCGTTTCATATTCATAGTATCATTTCATCTGCGTCTTAAAATGTTATCAAAATGTAGACTTTTTACTTCACTATTAGCTTGATTGTTGCTTCTTAAAAGTTTAGATTTTGATGAATGATAAACAAATTTTGGCAGCCTAAGCAAATCCACGAGATCAAAGACTTTCTTTTGACAGCAAGAAGGAAAGATGCTAGATCAGTGAAGATCAAGAGAAGCAAAGACATTGTTAAGTTCAAGGTTAGGTGCTCAAGATATCTTTACACACTTTGTGTATTTGATCAAGAGAAAGCTGATAAGCTTAAGCAATCTCTTCCTCCAGGTTTATTATCTATAACTCTGCTTATTGTTTGTTTCTGTGTTCTACAAGTTTTCAAAATTTTGGATCATTTGATTTTGGCTTATGTTTGTGTAATGAATTGCATATAGATTCTTAGATTCAATATGTTGTTAATGAATTATGAATTGTGGATTTTGTTGCTATTTTACAGGTTTGAGTGTGCAAGACCTTTGAAGATGAAGAGAAATTTGTTGTGTCATTAAATTTTGTACGAACTTTTCAAGTATGAATGTGTTATGGGATTGATTCGTTTTTATGAAAATCATATACTATCTCCTAAACTCTGGATTCAATATTGATTTTTAACTTTTCTATTAGTAATCTATATCTTATTAGTGAGTATAAGTTGTCATTGATGTTGGTATTGGATCTATTGACGAGCAACAACAAGATTCTTTAAAGACGAATCCTCAAATGTTAAAGTTGTAATCTAGATTATAGTTCTCTATATCATATTCAGAGTTATAAGTAGTGGTAGAAAAAATAGAGGAAGAAGTTCGCACTAGCCGTCTAAAAACCTCTCAGACACAAAGTTCGAGGAGTCTCCAAAGATGTCGTTTCCCGATGCCGGCGGCGGCGCTTCTCGCCAGCGTCGCCTCCTCTTCGTCTCTCGTCTCTCCCTGTTGGTACGTATTTCTCTCATCGGATTTTTCACTCATATGCGTTCAAGTCTTCGCTGTCTCTTAGACTGATTCGGTCGTCGTCGTCTCCGCCGGTGTCGGGATCTTTTCCTCCTTCTGTTGCTCGTATGGTCTTCGTCTCCCTTGTTGCTAAGGCCGCGTTTGAAGCCCTTCGGTTCCGGGACGAAAAGGGAGTCGACTTGTGAAGTCTTCATAGAACCGGATCCAAGCTCGTCGTCCCAAGTTGTTGCTCCTTTGCCGTCTTGTGCGGTCTGTTACCCTTTACCGT
>OVAV01000227.1:7349-21594 GCA_900406375.1 Iberis amara | reverse complement strand
ATATATATATATATATCATTATTGTTATCTATTAGTGTACAAGTTAATAAGGCACAATGTTAATGTTTATGTGTATATCTTCCAACTCATAAGTATCATTATATAAGAGAAAAAAAAAAAGAAATTGCAGATAGGATTGGTAAACTAGATTATATCCTAATCTAAAATAATGCTATCCGTAATTATAATGTATAACAAGCTATTAAGTTGATCCATTTAGCTATAGAACAAGATTGCATGTGCTAAGGTTAAAAATTTGCCCAATATCTTTTTCACAATTGGAGGAAATCCTTTTCCCTCACTACAGAAGATGTACAAACAAGTTTTACGTAGCCAAAAGTTTTTCATCATCTATACACATCATTATATTGTATACTATTAAGGCTCCAAAGTCAGGTGCAATATATCTAGTGAACAACATCAATTAACCTTCATTGAAAGCCTATAGAATGGAAGTTTGTTTTAAAAACCCAGAATAACATCATAACAAAAAAAAAGAGAAGCAAACAACAGTTTCCATCGATAGAAAATCAGATCATGAATCTACTACAACTACTACACACACCCATGTTTAAGGAAACTACAAGATTTATTTTTTTTCTTTTCTGTTTAAGTGACAACTCAAAACACACAGAACCAAACCATACATTTTCATTCCAAGGACCTTGTTTCATCATTGCGAAGGTGGTGTTGGTGGTTGGGCATGTTCCTCACCTTTCTGCTCCTCTTTTGAGGATTCCTTGATATCATCACCAGCTTCGTCCTGAAGATAAAGACATAAGTGTTATGCAAACTTCAATAACAGTCTTAGTTGTTAACAAGGAAGAGTGTCAAGGGAGAGACAAGTACATTGAGGTCAGAAGTCCAGAGGGTGAGATTGTCACGGAGAAGCTGCATGATCAACGTACTGTCCTTGTATGATTCCTCTCCCAGTGTGTCTAGTTCAGAGATTGCCTCATCAAAAGCCTACCATCATCACAATCATATTTGTTAACTTAAACCAAAATATCCGAATCAAACTAGAATCAGAATGTGAAAAGGTTGTCCAAATTTCATTAATGTATGGGTGCATTTCGCAAGCTCTATTATCTCATATTTGCCCATCAACATAATTGATTACAATACTATCACTCTATCAGTCAAACAAAATGATAACAGATCATATGAAAGTGTAACAAGTTAATCACATAAACACAAGTTAATCACATAAACACATACATGACATGAAAACATACTCATAGAGAAAGTAAAACAAACCTGCTTTGCAAGATTACATGCACGATCAGATGAGTTGAGAATCTCATAGTAGAAAACAGAGAAGTTAAGAGCAAGCCCCAGTCTGATTGGGTGAGTAGGAGCCAGATCAGCAAGAGCAATATCCTATATAAAAAGACAACACCAAAAGCATGAGCCAAACTTGTTTTCTTAGCAAGTTCTGAGAATGAAAATGCAACAAAACGATATGATAACCTGAGCTGACTTGTATGCCACAAGAGTGTTCTCAGCAGCTTCTTTCCTTTCAGCACCAGTCTTAAACTCGGCAAGGTACCGGTAATAATCTCCCTTCATTTTGAGGTAGAAAACTTTGGACTCAGCCAAGGAGGCACTAGGAACCAGATGGGATTCAAGAAGGTTCAAAATGCCATCGCAAATTTTGCTGAGCTCAGTTTCAATCTTGCCTCTGTAGTCTTTGATAATCGAAACATGATCATTGTTGCCCCTGCTTTCTTCCTTCTGCTCAATGGAGGAGATGATTCTCCAAGAAGCCCTCCTAGCACCAATCACATTCTTGTACGCAACAGACAGTAGGTTCCTCTCTTCAACAGTAAGCTCCTCAGTGTCCACGGTCTTTGCAACTTTTTCCATAAACTCAACCATTTCCTCATAACGCTCAGCCTGCTCGGCTAACTTGGCCATGTACACATTCTCTTCCCGGGATGAATCAGAAGACATCTTTGCAATACTCTTTTTAAAAAACTAGTTACAACTACTTAATTAAAGATTGAGCATAAAAGTTCATAAACATAAGCAATATCAAAGTACAAGAACCAAAGAAAAACCTAGCAGATCCAAACTCATAAAATACATAAATGCAGCAATACTCTTGCATCAGCAAAATACATGCGTTAGCAAACAATATCTTACAAATCAATCCTAGCATCGAAAGATAAGACTTCAACGAACACTTAGCATGTAAAGCATCAACAGATCTATCCATAAACCAACCATATTTAAAAGAAAAGGAGTAATCGTCGGTAGAAAGAACTCTGAATCCAACAGATCTCGAAGTGTCAAACTAAAACANCACACAAACATGAAATTCAACATAACAACAGGAAACGCAAAATACAAGGCGAAACATAAACAAAAAAACGATAAAAAAAAAAAAACAGAAACATCGTTCAGGTATGAGCAAGCGGGCGAGAGAGAGAGAGAGGAGATCCGTACCTTGGGATTTTCGAATTAGGGATTTTGAATTTGAAGGGAGAGACGCGAAATGAAGGAAGCGAACATTAAAGATATAGAGAGAAAGAAATAAAAACATCCATTGAAAATTCGACACGTGTTGCCTGTTGACAGTCAAATGACTTTTTTGGTTTAGATAAAATTATATGGGTGAAACTACGACGGTTCGTAAAATTGTAGTGCCAGGTTTATAAAAAACCAGGTTGTTTATCAAAATAAAAGGGGTTACGGAAGTTACAAATTTACCCTTTGCCCTGAACCACTTCAGTCTTTTTACCCTGCATCGAAGAAGTCCGGGAAAGAGCTGGAAGGTCCGTCAATGACGAGTTATGTGGAGCAAGCTCGTGAGAATCACGTCAAGAAGAAGGTCGAAGAAGGTAGAATTTAACAATCCTGACTCATTCATATACAGTCTTTGATTGAACCATAGATATCGAGTTGCAGATTCTTCGGGATATTTGGATTCATTTGACTGACCCTCAGATAGTTATAGTTGTCATAGAGTGTTTAATTGTTTAATAGCATTGCGTAGCAAGATGAAGGCAAAGGCATTAAACGAATGTGATGAGTACGTCTCAAAGTATGCTGAATGTGCTACAGGAAGAACGTTTTCTGTGGTATTGACATGTCGTAAGCAAGCTAAAGACCTCAACACTTGCCTCCATCAATTGTAAGTTTCACCACTTTATGCGCTTTCAAATCTGCTCATCAAGTACCATTGCTAGTGAAGCAAATATTAACTTGTTAGAATGGAGTGATTCTATAATGTTGGTGTAACAAGGTCAATATCCTAGTTTGTTCTTAGTGCATAACATTTTTCTTTGGAGATGGGGCCATTGCTTACATGTTTCTAATCATCACAAGTTTTTGTTTATTCGGCAGCACCAATGACATTGTCTTGGAGGAAATGAAGAGAGAGTACATGCTTCAAGAAGAGGGTAAAGTCTTATCTTCAACAGGCCGGCCCTGAAATTTTGGAGGCTTGAAACAAAATTGAAAAAAGTTGAGACTAATATTTCATCTATGTGTTTTTGGGGCCACTAAAACAAACCTATATGTATATAATTTTAACTTTTGGAGGCCTATATTATATGAATACGGACTTATAAATATGGGGACTATAGGCCAATGTTTCATTGGCCTATGCTCAAGACCGGCCCAGATCTTCAACCATATAAAGATTTGAGTATGATATTATGACATTGTCCCTTTTGATTCCTTTTACACTAAACTAAAGCCTTTTTGAGCAATGATTTACTCACTACAAGAAAAGAAATAGATTTTGTATTTCCATCTTTTTCTCAGTTTACAAAAATCCACCAAGTCTAGATGTCAGATTCAAAGATGCTTCTCATAACCAAAAACATAGGGTTCGCACAACTTTAGGAATTAAACCAAATGAACAAAAGCAAAACTTGAGATATGCTTAGAAAGAAGATGGAAAGCAACAACCAAAAAAAGACTTCAAGCAGTAGGCTTCCTCATATTTCTTCCTGCTCGAATCACTTCGTCCACCAAAAGCAACTGTGACGCAATCACTGGCCTGCAACACAAACAAATTGCCGTTATATATATGATTTGAACCTAAACTTGCAACTTTATTAAAATTGGCTGTTTGGTTCCAACATTACCCTGAATTGATAAGTTGGCGTTTCACTGAGTAATTGTCAAATATGCCAGTGAGTTGCGGGTCGATTGGTTCACCATCCTGAAGGTTAAGCCCCACGACGTTTCCTTTGTCATGCTCACTCTGCATAAGCACACCACATGAACAATTTAATCTTCCTTCTTTTCACAATTGATTTCAGTTTGCAGAGAGAGGAATACATACCGTGAGAGAAATGATCACATCTTGGGTGTCAAGACCTGCGTTTTCTGCAAGTGTCTTAGGCACCACGAGCAGGGCATTAGCAAAAGCTTCAACACCAAGTTGGGCACGCTGCAATCTTGATGAATAGCATTAGTGATAATAGAATATTAAATGTGTATTTCAATAATGTAGCGTAAGGAGAGTATCAGTTATGATATCAATTTACCCCTTGTACAGTTTTTTTAACTTCATTGATTAAGTGCTGTCTTGCTGCAACTTCAAAGGCTCCTGCTCCCTATATAGAGATGCAATCGTTGCATAAACATAATGCAGAAATATACAGGAGGTCTATATGCTTACTTTACTAAGGTTTTAATAACAATCTCTTTGACATTGCAGAGAAACAGATAGCAAGAATTCAAAAGATACTCAAAGAATTAGTTAGGTACTTACTAACACAACACACTCGTCTTCTATGGTGTTCTTGACCGATCTTAGACCATCACGAACAGCGTCCTTAATTTGAGCAATGGTGTGGTCATTAGGCCCTAGAAAACCAAATATTTTAGATGAACACCAAAGCCAATACAAGCATAAATAAAAATTCAAAACTTAAGGAAGGGATAGAAGTTGGCCTAATACCTTTAATGAGGATGGTACATGAATAAGGATTCTTCACTTGCTCCACAAAGGTGTATTTTTCCTCCCCGAGAACGTGTTCATAGACAAGTCCAGCCCATCCAAGCGACTCAGGGGTCAAGTCGTCAACAGAATTCACAGCTTCACCACCACATGCCAATACTAGACGTTCCATGTTCCTCCTTTTTGCTCTTCTAAGGGCAATAATCTGGAGACAAGATTAAAAGTAATGACAATCAACAGCCTCAAAAGTAGGTCCAAAGGAAGCAGCAAAGCTCAGTGGAAGGCTCGGAACTAAACATAGGCTTCATGGATTACTATAAATCAAAGGACCATATTCTGTAACAGTTTTCTTATTTTTTCTAAGCATCGAGTTAAAAGACTTAAAGCTATTTGTAGTGTGGATGCAAGAAAGTACAGTAGTTATAGCTTACCCCTTCTCTAGCAAGAAGATCCAATGACGGTGGGTCGATACCCTTTTGATTTATGATAACAAAGTTGTTATCATTATCAGCACACACCTGCACAAGAAATAAAACATTATAACTTTTTTAAGGATTTCAAAAATACGGCTAGGATAAATGGTCTCAGTCCCACCACCCACCTTGTTCTTCAGCTCAATAATTTTCTTAACTCTTTCATCAACAGATTGCCTCTCCGCAATAACCATGGCTTCCCTCTGCTCCGCATTAGAGTAGAAAAACCCTGCATTAATTTCGCTGATACATAAATAGAAATGTTAGTCTACGTCACCAGCAACATCTAGGTTCTTATTTCTCTTCACTGAACTGACCAAAAAAATTATCATACACACCTTTTCTCATACTCCAGCGAGACATTGCAAGTTAGGATGTGACAATTCTCTGCGCGTCGTTTCATATCAGGGTGTCTCGAACCATGATCTAGAACAAGCCCCTCAACCTAAGAATGAATCAATATGGTAATTGCAACATCTCCAAAACTATGAAAGCATTTAATCATGACCAGAAAGAATTATTTGATTCCATAGAAGCAAGTATTTGAGAACTCCAAAACTACGAATAAATATTTTGAGGGAATAATAATACGGTAAACCACAGCTACAGACATACCAATCGTGTGTCAACATCAAATTTGTGGCGCATGTGCATTATCTCCACCATAAACAGATCAATACCTTCCTCAGGCTTCCGGATACAGAGAACCTGTTATGCGTGGAAAGAAGATCATTAGAAGACAAATAAGCTTGTAAACCAATATTTGAAAGAAAAAAAAAAGGAAAAGCACTAATGAGATTCCATTTGAAATCGATTAACTCACTGAATTTACAACTATGTCAGTCAGTTGATCCGCCAAGCCTTCATACAACTACACAAGCCACAAGAGTAAACCAACATTAGAAAGCAAAAAGAAGAATCAATCAACATGAAAAAAGATAGATATAAAAACAAGAATACCTTTGTTCTAAGTGTCGTTCTCGCTACCATCTTTAGGATCTCTTTATCCGCTTCGTCACCCATAACAACAGGGGTCTTGAAGTTCTCAAGAAACTGAAGAGTGGCTTTCTTCGCAATCTCAAAACCATCAACTAAGACACGTGGGTGCATTCCTGAAACAAATAATCCTTCCTTAAGACTTTCTCTACTGACACCAGACAAGTAATAATTCGTCTGGATTCTATTAAACAAAACTTGGCAAATAAACATCACTAAAGAAACATTTTTGGTATTAGTAAGGTTAAGCATAACATTAAAATAGTCAGACCCAAAAAGCAAGAATGAAAAATCAAAAACAAGCATAGTGAAACAGAAAAACTAACAAACTCATCTACAAATTACAGTTACTTAATTTCAGCTAACATAGCGACTCACCTTCATCAATGCAGCGTTCAGACTGTTTCATGAGCTCACCAATGAAGATGACAGTGGAAGTAGTACCATCACCACTTATGTCATCCTGCGCAACAGCTGTCCTTGCAATCATAATGGCAGTAGGATTTTGAATTTGCTGCAACAATGATGAAGTGAGGGTTTAAGCATTATTGAAGCCAGATAACTTGTAAAAAGTAATGGCCATAGGCCCGTAACACATATCAACACCATTGATTATCCGGAACTATCTCAAGGATTTCATCTTTCTTCCATATCACAATTCTAACAGACACTTTTACTTAATCAGAAACCATGTGAACACCACAAAAATTCATTTTGTTCAACAAAATCCATCTAGCAGAAAGATGCCTACATGTAATCAATCAAATCAGGCTTGGTTCTCTGAACTATAAAACATAACCAATCCTCAGAGCATAACCACAAACAAGCACAACCACAGTATCTAATACTACAGGACACAAGCCATAGGCTTATGAGCACCTTTTTAAAAGGCATTATAGAGCTCGATTCTTACAGATAAATAGAATCTAAATTGTTTTAATATCAGACTCACCATTTCTTTCAAAAGCGTGTTCCCGTCCTTGGTAAGTTTAATATCCCCTGAGCCACCAACAAGCCTACATCCATGAGCAACAAAATCGAGATTAAATAAGTAACATTTGGGATACAAATAGATTAAAAGAAGATACAATACATCTTGATTGTTCCCTTAGGACCGAGATTGGACTTGAGCACATCCTGTAAACCCTTGGCGGCGTTGATGGTCATATGAAGCGCCGCCGATTTGTTGAGAACTTCGGCATTGGGATTCAGAACTCGTACAGACATTTTTCGCGTTCGTGCGGATACAGATTAAGAAGAGAAGAGCTGAGGAGTAAACGAACGAGCAAGAGAGAGAGCTTTTAGGGCTTTCTGGGTTTTAAAATTTTGATGTGAGAAATGATGAAAGAGATACCACCGAAAGCTGCTAGTTCACTTAGAGACTTTAACGACTGACCTTCAACTAATAATATAACACGAGGGGTAAACAAATATACAAACAAAATAGAATGTAGAGGACTTAAAATTAAAAAATAAACGTCTACATTACGTTGAAGTTCAGGTTCACTGTAATTTTACTTTAGCTTCCCTCCATTTACCGTGAAATTATGTCAAAAATTTAATGTCAAACACAGGTCTCGATGTTATATTGACGTTAACAAGATACTAAATTCCAAAGTACTTACTCTCTCTCTCTCTTTTCTTTCACATCTTTCTCTTTTTTCTCAGCTGAAGATTTGAAGAAGAGTAAAAACGACGGAGCGTACGAAAGTTCCCACCGCCGTCTTCTGATAACAATGCAGTAACGCCGTCGTCCAAGCACGCGCGGTGAGCCCAGCACCGACGTACCCTCCGTGCATGCATCCCTAGGCCAAAAATCTTCAAACTCGAGCTCACTATTCATCTCAGAATCACCATGAGATAGCCAGCGAAAAGAAGGAGCAGATCAGCGAGGCTTCTCAGACCGGAAGAAACTGTGGCGATGTGCACGAGGAGCGCCAGATTTTGGGAGAAAGAACCTCGAAATAGGTAAGTTTCAGTCGGCAGAGGACCTAGAAGCTGAGTTCTGTAACCGGCAGCGTGGGGTTGCTGTCGGCTAGAGCACCGGCTAACCCACCATCGAAGGCGTCTGTTTTTTTCTCTACCCATCGGAACATCTACATATGTTTATTCTCTTCAAATCGCCATATCCGGTGGGCAGAGTACCACTCTATGTCACCACTGCCTTGAATCTGTCGTTAGGCCACCAGAAGATCTCATCCGGTGGCGTCCGCAACTATGTCAATGTCGGCGGCAACAAATATGTTTTACATCAAACGCTAAAGACATTAGGGTTTCTAAAATTGGGTCCGGACCTTTTTGGGTCTTAATGAATTTAGTTCGATTATGTTTTGTTTAGTTGAGCTTTTATTTTGGGGATCTTTTGGGTTGGACATGATGATGTATTGGATGTCATATCTGAGGTATAATACTTAAGTTTATTAAATTGAAAATCCTTTATAAAACAAAACAAAACAAGATACTAATACTAATTTATGTCTAGTATATTTTAACGCATAAAATCAACGCTAGTCGTTGCTTATATGTAGTGAGATTATATTAAGATGTTGCATACGAATAATCATTTTGAATGGTTCTCGTTGTTCTGATATCCACTATGAACGATGGTGGGCAAAATGTAGATGTTACAAGGGACGTCCGTTTTGGGTAACGGATCGAGAAATAGCGGGTAGAGATCGGGTACGTGTAGCTCGAATATGAAAAATTTAATCTCTAAAACATTCCGTAAAATTAAAGATCGGATAATGACGGATACAGTTTGGGTAAGGGTCAGATCTGGTAATTAAAATCAATACCCGTTTAATATTTGAACAAGTGATATATTATATAAAGAGAAAATTCATAAAAATGACATATTATTTGAAAATCTTGTGGCAAATACCTTGTTCTTGGAACTTAAAAGAAATTCAATAAAAGAGATAGATAGATGACTCTTTTGTCCTTTCAAACAAATGCTGAAAAAGGATATGCAAGGTCCCACATATTCTCGATACACTACAAATCTAGGTCTTGCGTAAAACATATTTTCGCTTTTTCTCAATAATCGTGCCTTCTTCTTCTTCTTCTTCTTACTTTCTTCTTCTTCTTCGACTGCAATTGTTGTCTGCCATTGTTGAAATGAACCGAGCTCGAAAAATACTATAATGTCTACGAGAAAAAGGATTAGAAGATCAAGTTACTTCGAACTCGTCCACAGCGCCTTTGCGGTCAACTTTTGTCTATGATAAGATTGTCGTTGTTTCTCTTAATGAACAACCTGGAGATTGTGACCCTCTATCGGTGAAGTTCATGGAGCTTCACTTTCAAGAGGTACAATTGCTCGGCATATCCGAAGAGATGGTGGATAACATTCGGATGAAGTATGCCTTCGACCTATATGAAGAATTCATTTTCAAACTACGCGTGTAAGCATGTCTATTTGGAGGATAACTTTTTTTGGACCTTATATTCGGGGTATTAATCATGGTTGATATTAAAACATGGTCGTAAAAGATGTTGGTCTGTTATATATTTTGGGGCATTTTGAACTGTTAAATGCAAATATTTTGTCCACATAATTAAATACTGAAACATAATCATGTCCACCAGTCGCATGTTTATTCGACCACATTGTACCAAATCTATCCACCGTTGAATATGTCCACTTCACCGAATAACAGAGTTTAAAACATACACAGAAATACGTTCTCCACCGTAATGTCCATCAAATTATGTCAATGTCCACCAAAATATGTCTCCATCAATTTTATATTGGATTTTTGCAGTTGGATATGTTGTGATATTTAAATGCCATTCGTTTGAAAATGTAATTAACTACCAAAACGTAATTAAGTCTACTACTCGCATGATTAGTCAATCACACTATAATAAAGCGTACATCGCAAAATATGTCCACATTACATAAAATAGGTCCACCAAATTATTGAGTTTAAAACGTACACCAAAAGACATTTTCCAAAATACGTCCACCAAAATACGTTGATTTGTATTGCATATTTGTCCATTCTCCCGATTTTTAGGGCCATGAGCCGTTATACGTTGATCTGTATTGTATATTTTTCCATCAGCGCATTTGGCCAGTTGAAGGTTGTCCATCGTCCACGTTCTTTTGTCCATCAACACCACATTGCTCCATGTGAACATTGTCCACCAAATTGAAAATTTCAAAGACTTTTGCATCTCCAACACTAAGAGGTTTCATGGTTGAGCCCTCTGTCATGAGAAGCCTACTTACACATTTCGCGTCTGCCTCCATTCCCCTCGCGTACACATTACCACTCACCATGGACGCATCACCATACACCGTGGACACAGTTGCGTCCATCCGGTCCACGCCAACACCGTTTTTCATTATTAAAAACATATTCAGTCCATCTAACTCCAAACTTGTTTTCCTACAGTTTGACAGCCCCGCATCACACTCAACCCTAATCGGTGGTGTTGTCCCCTGTGTCAAATCTACACATGACCCTTGACAACAAAAGCTCAAGTAGATCTTTTGTTCATCTTCTAGCCCAAACGCTACTCTTACCTTGCTCTCAAAATCTTGGTATTGTTCCCCCCTTTCCCAAATCTTGGTATTGTCCCCTTTGTCATCTCCCACTCGCCGATGATGACTACCACAATTTCGTTCATCGTTGTCTAAATGTTCCCTAACTATAAAGATCACAAGAGATTGTTTAACTCTCGATAATACGAGCAAACATTAAATTTACGACGATGCCTGCCATAAAAATTGTATTCTTTGTTCTTCTTCAACATCATATGGAAGTTTTGTCTTCCCTTTCGCGAGCCTTCTCACTCTTCATCACCATTCTCTTCATTTATTAACCTGACACCATATTATTGACCGCCATGTAAAAGTCTGCGTCAACCGAGGAGGGCAAAACGAGCAAAAAAAAGTGTCCTTTGCCACAAATTTATGGTATTTCACACAAAGCAGCTCTGACTTGGTATTTTCCACAAGATTTTCAAATAATATGGTATTTTATGAGATAATCCCTTATATAAATTTGAGTAATATGTGTACTAAAATTTAAATATAGTATAATATTTGACTATAATATTCTATCTTTATAAAAATAGTTTATAAAATCGTGAATAAATTAGTAATAAAATAAAAAATATGACATAAAATAACCGATTATGTAAGTTTTTTTAATGTTTATTAGATAATATTTTTGTATAACACAAAATTTATATTTTAATAATATCATTATTGTTATGTTTTGAAATAATTTTAATTATGTAAACGGATAATTCGGGTACCCAAATAATTATCCTTACCTGATATTTACCCGACCCTTATCCTTTTAATTTCTTTTCTTGACCCAAACGGGTAATTATCACTGGCGGTCCGAGAAAATTTATTTTTCCGGTGCAAATATATATTTGAAGAGATTTATCAAATATATATATATTTGAAGAGAATTGAACCACTTAAAACTTGAAATTGGTGGTTCATTACATACTAATTTACTATTTTATTTATAATTATTAAGGCAAAAAGATAACCTTTGGTAAATACCCTAGTTCAACTGCACCACTATTGGTGAACGTGAGTCCGCCCATGGTAATAATTATTATATGTACCCGACCTTTATCCGAAAATACTAGTCGGTACAAGGTGTAGAGTAGATGGAGATGTTGCATTGTTGGGACTGCGTGGAACCATTATTTTATTTTGTTTCGATATTAATTGTGAAAGGTGGTTAATTAAATGGAGATGTTGCGTTGTCGAAACCATTTGGAATTTTTCTCTTTGTTCTGATTTTTGCTACGAAGGCGTTTGATTAGATGGGGATTTTGCATTGTCGGGGATGCTTAGAACTATTGTCTTCGGTACGATATCCGCTTTGAAAGGTAGTGGTTAAGATTTTGATGTTACATTAATGGAACTTCTTGTAAACCTTCTCTACGTTTTTTTTACGACTAAATGCTTTATTAAATAAGGGTACAATTCAATTTTACAACAGCCATACAAAACTTTGAAATACAAATTATTACATCAGCAGAAAGATGCGCCATATCCTGAAGATGATATTTTTGAAAAAGTAAATATCTACGATGCTTCTTTTCGGAATGAGTCTTACTCGCTAAGATATTATAGAACTTGTTATTTTCCTTTTTCACAAACAATCTTGCGCTAGATCGACTGGTATGCCTTCTTGGTATGTTTAGAAATCTCCAAATCGTCCAGAAAAAACCAATTGTCTTTCGTATAAATTCTGAATTGTCGACAATCTAATGCCAATTAATCTGAATCGATGTCTTTTGCATAAACGTTGACTTGAAAATATTTCCGAGTTGGTACCCTCCTCTCCAAATCGAGTGTGTTGTTAAAGCGAGTTTATGCTTCCAATATTTTACTACACTTATGTTACTACCATCATAACATTCCAACTCCTGAGGCCTTAAAGAAATTGAGTCATTGCCAAAGCGAACATTGATCCACTGTCCCGACACCAAAGTAAATAAACGGAAGATGCTTCCATTTATCCTCGTAAAGACTACAAGTCTGCCAAAAAGAATATGGTATACATGACTAATATAGTTATTACAGTGCTTCGACATCCATATTTCTGCATCACTATTATCATCACTACTTGCAAGAAAAAGGATTTCCATAATCCTTTGTTTATAAAGCCCAACATAGATGTCTGATTCTTTGTGTGGGTAACACACATCCATGCCGTGATTCATAAAAATAAATAGAGAGATGATTTGTAACAATGTACTCAGAATACCCGCTCTTAATGTATTGGAGTGGATTTGTGTTTCTAAAATGCAAAATATCTTGTTCTTCACTATATCTCCGGGCCATGGGGCTTTAAATTTGCAGCGTGTACATCGAAAATAATAGATGCCTCTAGGATTTGGAACCAAAGGAAAAATATAGTGCATAAGCATCATAAAAACACCGAGAAGTGAAATATGCCATTGTAGGAGTTCCAGATTCGAAAACACACTCTCATAGATAGAGAGAAATGAGAGAAATAAGAGAAAAGAATCGATGAGTTTCTCCATAAATTCATTCATATCCGCTTCTAAAATCTGAATATTTGGAAAACCAGGATAGTAAAATCTATTATCTTGCCGATCCCAGTTCCACGTATTAGAATTTTTTGTGTCTGGCTATCTGGATTCATATCCACATCTATTAAATACATGTTTAAATACTCATATTTTAGGCATATCATGTAATATTGATACATATACTTAAATTATTAAACTTCATTTCTTTTTATTTGTAATATATAAAGTATTGTTTTCAAAAACTTTATACTTATTATTAATTTTTCTATTTTTAATTTTAGTTTATTTAACTATTGATCTTGCTCTAAATCCCAATATTCTAGTTTTCAAAAGATATTCAAACCTATATCCATACTCATATAGTTTTTTTTTTTTTTTAAGTATATGGTGAATCGAAGTTTGGATATCCTCAAAAGGATTAAATGACCAAACCGTTTCAGCCCTATATTCAGAGGAAAATCAAAACACTTTATTTAATGGGTGAAAAGATTAAAATATATATACTTGACCATTGGTAGATAAAGATGTGCACATAAATTTTAATTATTTTATTTAAATATTATTAAGATTTATTAGGTTGAACTTCCATAATTTTAATATTAATGGTGGTGGTGGATCGGATCATGACCACTTGGAACCAATCTCTTTNGACGTTGCATTATCAGGACCGCCTGGAACCCGTCGCTTGATTTCTATATCTTCTCTGAAAGGTGGTGGATCAGATGGAGATGTTGCATTATTAGGACCGCCTGGAACACGTCGCTTGATTTCTATATCTTCTTTGAAAGGTGGTGGATCAGATGGAGACGTTGCATTATCAGGA